>JAXRKP010000567.1:240000-267500 GCA_037039925.1 Doris montereyensis
TTATTATTATTATTATTATTATTATTATTATTATTATTATTATTATTATTATTATTATTATTATTATTATCATTATTATCATCGTTACTATTAAAATTAAAATTATTATTATTATTATTATTATTATTATTATTATTATTATCATCATCATCATCATCATAATCATTATCATCATCATCATCATCATCATCATCATTATTATTAATATATTATTATTATGATTATTATTATGATTATTATTATTATTATTATTATTATTATTATTATTATTATTATTATTATTATTATTATTATTATTATCATTATTATTATTATTATTATAACAACGATAGAAATAACAATAATAATGATAATAAAATTTGATTTTAAACCATAAAGTTCATAATAATAAAAAATTCAGAAGAAAAAAATCCAAACCGCTGCTGAGTTTGTTGCAGACGGTAGCAATATGTTTAAGCCAAATAGACTAAACAGTTTGTGACCATGCTTGTTTCGAGTTCTGCAATCACATTGATACGTACAATTCACTCAATCAATGACACGTTTTAGCTTGAATGTGTTGTGTCATGAATTATTCAGTGAATTTGATATTACCAGCAAAGGATAGGCTGTGCGTATAATGAACACATTGTAAGTTTGCTTGTACACCAGAGACCCAAGACCTACCTGTAATGGTGTCATTGTTTCGCATTCAGTGGCCAGATGGCGCTATCCACATGTGGTTCTACAACGTATTTCTAAACGCCCCAGTTACTTTGTTTTATCATTTTTTAAATTATTATTATACCCATTATCATTAAGGTAACCTTGGGATGTTGGCTGTTGATGATCAGCCTCAACAAGGCGGAAACGAAAGGCCGTGCCACCTCTTCCTAGATCTACCCTTTACCTTCTCCTCTAAAAAAAAAAAAAAAGACGAAAAAGAAAAAAAAATGAAAAAAAAGGAAAGAAGAAAACAACAACAAACAAACAAATGGAGCTGACCGATTTTTTCGGGACCTCTTTTATCGTCTGTCTCCGATGGGACTAGGCGTCGATCCACCTACCTGGACCAGTCTGTCTGTCTGTCGAAAAAAAAACTCGAGAACATTTGTCAAGCGTCGGCGGGACTCAAACCCACTACCTTTTGGTTGAGAGGCTGACACCTTGCCTCTGGACTACCGTGCCCCCCTTGTTGCGATAGAATGAAATGACGCTCCTTCCTTTTTTACAATCGATTAATTCTTCCAAGCCTTTACCCACCTCCCCCATCCCCCACCCCCACCCCCTGTAACTGTGTGTTAGGATTTCACCATTATACTGGCATATTAAATGCGCTATTGCTTGCTGATAATAGAGGTCCGTATATCTAATTCTGATAAGAAGTATATGACACATTATTAGGTCTTTGTTGACCTAAAATTCAGACAATGTCTGTGTTTTTAATACTGGTTATTGTTATAGACTTTAATCTTTAAAGGGAGACAATCCATTGTTACGTGGTATGTGTTGTCGAACTTTGTTTAACACTGGATCCATCCAGTAAAATAAATAACAATGCAAAGCAGCCAAGGATCCGATATCAGTTGTGTGTTTATTTTCAAGGTCGCTGTTTACTCACTTATTCATTGATTTTTTCGTTTAAAAAAAAATTTGTAATTGTTATATTTAGGCACTGTTTAATTCATAATATGTATTCATCGTCTATCGATTAATATCTTTTTTGATTATTTATCATTACAATATGTTTTTAATTTATCTTCCATCTGATCCACAATTTCAGCGCAGAATGGAAGTTATTAGAATCTCAAAATGAGTCAGATAGGTAACAGACTACCAGCGAAAAGTAACCTCAAGTGTAGACATCTTTGTCTGGAAAAAAATGAATATATGTTCAGGACGCAACACGATACAAAACTGTTGACAAAAATTATCTGTTTCTCTGTCTCTGTGTCTTGTGTGTCTGTGTCTGTTTCTGTGTCTCTCTGTCTCTCTTTCGGTCTCTGTCTGTCTGTCTGTCTCTGTCTATGTCTGTGTCTCTGTCTCTGTCTCTGTCTGTGTCTATGTCTGTGTCTCTGTCTTGTGTGTATGTGTCTGTTTCTGTGTCTCTCTGTCTCTCTGTCTCTCTGTCTGTCTGTCTGTCTCTGTCTGTCTGTGTCTCTGTCTTTGTCTGTGTCTGTCTCTCTGTGTCTCTGTCTGTGTCTGTGCCTCTGTCTCTGTCTAAATCTCTGTCTGTCTGTCTGTCTGTCTCTGTCTGTCTCTCTGTCTGTCTCTCTCTCCGTCTCTGTCTGTCTCTGTCTCTGTCTCTGTTTGTCTGTCTGTCTGTCTGTCTCTGTCTGTCTGTCTGTATCTCTTTCTCTCTCTCTCTCTCTCTCTCTCTCTCTCTCTCTCTCTCTCTCTTCTCTTTCTCCCCCTCTCTCTCTCTCTCTCTCTCTCTCTCTCTCTCTCTCTCTCTCTCTCTCTCTCTCTCTCTCTCTCTCTCTCTCTCTCCCTCTTCCTATATATATACATGTCTATACATTCATACATCGGTCTATATGTTCATTGTACGTGTATGTGTGTCTGTTTGTCTATCCACCTTAATTTATCTTGCATTTTTCGTGGTTAATCAAGAAAGACTACTCATCATAACTTCCCAATCGGGATTTTTTGTTGGTGACGTAATGTCCTTCCTTGATGATGTCACAGCGTTGTTTCAAAGTAAACTGTAAGAATTTGCATTGAACGTTAGTGGTACGTTATGTTGGGTGTTGTCAAAGTAATGAGGACTCCTAAGCCATAACTTCACAAACCTACATAAGACTTCGACCTGTGGTTGGTAAAGTGTCGAAGGCTTTTAATGTTTACGCGCTGGCTTTTTCTTTTACTCCTTGGCAATGGGCAACCCATGGTGTCATTGTCATAGCGGTTAGGTTGCTGGACTGGGGATCATGACGTCCCAGTTTCGAATCCTAGCAAAGACAGGTCCAACGCTGTGTTCCGTGAGAAAAGACACCCCCCCCCCCCCATTCTACCTAGGGAAAATGTGTACAAGCACTAGCTTGTGGTGAGTAAAACCTGCGTCAAGACTGTTTACATAACAGTCCGGGCAAAATTGAAAACCTATAAAACCCAGGAGATTGAGATAACTTTAGTTGTGGATGTGGGATAAAATCAAATCAAACAAAGCAAACTCATTGCTCTTGCTCAGAGACAATACAATTGCAAACACGGTGAAGTAGTCCCTGAGATTGCACACTATTGTCACAGTGCACAGAATTAGCTGACTGTGGTGTCGATTTTTACATTTTATATTCTACTGTAAAATTTTCTCAATGACTTTCTTGCATCATAAACTACGTATCACGATACTTTAAATTTGT
The DNA here is from genome assembly GCA_037039925.1 of Doris montereyensis. NCBI lineage: Eukaryota > Metazoa > Mollusca > Gastropoda > Nudibranchia > Dorididae > Doris > Doris montereyensis. Next base: position 243,342 of record JAXRKP010000567.1, read on the forward strand.
GGGGTTAAGGAATTAGCGCTAATTTAAAATTGATAGATTAAAATCATATTAGAATCATTTCTCCTTATATATAATAAGCATGCACTCTTACACTACACAGCCAGAAACCATATCCAGAGACCATATCCCCTTACATTACATAACCAGAGACCATATCCCTTACTTACATTACATACATAACCAGAGACCATATCCTTACATTACATAGCCAGAGACCATATCCCCTTAGATTACATAACCAGAGACCATATCCCCTTACATTACATAACCAGAGACCATATTCCCTAACATTAGATAACCAGAAACCATATCCTCTTACATTACATAGCCAGAAACCATATCCCCTTACATTACATAACCAGAGACCATATCCCCTTATGTTACATAACCAGAGACCATATCCCCTTACATTACATAACCAGAGACCATATCCCTTACATTAGATAGCCAGAAACCATATCCCCTTACATTAGATAACCAGAGACCACATACCCTTACATTACATAATCATAGACCATATCCCCTTACATTACATAACCAGAGACCATATCTCCTTACACTACACAACCAGAGACCATATCCCCTTACATTACATAACCAGAGATCATATCCCTTACACTACACAACCAGAGACCACATCCCCTTACATTACACAACCAGAGACCATATCCTTACACTGCACAACCCCAGAGACCACACCCCTTATATTACATAACCAGAGACCATATCCCCATAAACTAAACAACTAATGACTACATCCCATTACACTACTCAACCAAAGACTATATCCCCTTCCATTACACAACCAATGACTACACCCCCTTACACTACACAACCAAAGACTACACCCACTTATATTATACAACCAAAAACTACACCCACTTATACTATACAATCAAAGATTACACCCACTTATACTATACAACCAAAGACTACATCCCCTTATACTATACAACCAAAGACTACATCCCCTTATACTATACAACCAAAGACTACACCCTTACACAACAAAAAAACTACATCCCTTTACACTACACAATCACAGACTACACCCTTACACTACACAATCACAGACTACACCCTTACACTAAACAATCACAGACTACACCCTTACACTATACAACCAAAGACTACACCCCCTTACACTAAACAACAAAAACTACATCCCTTTACACTACACAATAACAAACTACACCCCCTTACACTATACAACCAAAGACTACACGCCCTTACACTACACAATCAAAAACTACACCCCTTATACTACACAATCACAGACTACACCCTTAAACTACACAATCACAGACTACACCCCTTACACTACACAATCAAAGACTACAACCCCTTACACTACACAACCAAAGACTGCACCCCTTGCATTATATAACCAAAGGTTACATCGCATTACACTACACAACCAAAGACTACAGCCCCTTACACTACACAACCTGAGACTACATCCCTTACACTACACACCCTGAGATTTCTTCTCCTTACACTACACTACACAAGAGACTGCATTGAATTACACTACACAACCAAAAGACTACATTGCATTACACTACACAACCAAAGACTACATTGCATTACACTACACAACCAGAGACTACATTGCATTACACTACAGAATCAGAGACTACATTGCATTACACTACACAACTAAAGACTACATTGCATTACACTACACAACCAAAGACTACATTGCATTACACTACACAACCAAAGATTACATTGAATTATACTACACAATCAGAGACTACATTGCATTACACTACACAACCAAAGATTACATTGAATTATACTACACAATCAGAGACTACATTGCATTACACTACACAACCAAAGACTACATTGCATTACACTACACAACCAAATACTACATTGCATTACCACACAATCAGAGACTACATTGCTTTACAGTACACAACCAAAGGCTACATTGCATTATACTACTACACAACCCAAAGACTACACCCTTACAGGTTTAGCTATGTCCACACACAAAATATGTGTCTTTATGGAATTATACGTTAGACTTTCGTAGGCTTTTGATTAGCCATCTCATCAGCGCCTTGTTTTCGTTTTACGCTAGCTTTTATATTAATGATGATGACGTCGTGTTGATGTTGTTGTTGCTGTTGCTGCTGCTGCTGCCGTTGCTTTTGCTGTTGTTGTTGTTGTTTCAGAGGCTATTGGGTGTTTGACCTTGGACCCTATTCTATGTTGAGAAATTAATGTGCACGCTTACCAATTGAGCTGTTTTCGTATAAATCAGAGTGTGTTTTTCCATGGATGGATTGCAGCGAGGAGAAACAGCCTATAATGTCATTTTAGTTTCTGACACTCTTTAAAAAAAAAAAAAAAAATATGTGCGTGACTGGCTCATAAGGAGAGTTGCAAGGCTTTGCATGGAGGAAGATGTTCAGGTTTATTTTATTCAGATTATGATAATTCGAAAGATTTACCTCAACGTATGCCAGAGAGGTGTGAGTATGGGAAACAAGAAGGGGTAGAGATGAACACGACTAGGACTTGGGGGAAGAAATGATAGAGAAAGAATGGAAAGTTAGATTCTAGATATCACTCGTTTGTTGTTCGACGAAGGTATACCCGAAATGTCACACTCCTGTTCTGTCTTCCATTGTGGAGGTCCTCTATTGTCGTTTTTCACATTTGACTTCTCTTCAGCGTGGCTCCTTTTGTGTTACAACAGGACTGTATCATCTCCCTCACCGATCCTGTTACAACGCCTTTGCAACCTTTTGAGACAGTTTGCATTGGGAACTGTAAATGGCTCCAAGTTATATACCCCCTCTGCCCCCCCCCCCACCAGATGTATATTCATGAAGTCAAATCGTGAAGAGTTACTTTAATTTTTCCTGATCTCGATCAATTTTTGTGAAGACATATTACAGTGTCATCACAGCTCACAACTCCATGACAAGGATTTCAATGATTATTCATTGTTCATAATATTATTATATTTATTCACAAACTTGGATCAATCATAACATCTTTAAATATAAGTTGGTTTTCCATTTATTTAATGTGAAGAAGAAAAAATCCCCCAGACAAATGTACACGTTCAATCAAAAGGTTTCGTCCGAAAAATTATGATTTCAGATGACGTTGACAAAGATCATTAAAACAATGAAAATAAGGTGAAGATGATGAGGCTGATGATGATGACGATGCTAATAATAATAATAATAATAATCATAATAATGATAATAATAATAGTACTACTACTAATAATAATAATGATGATGATGATGATGATGATGATAATGATAATAATAATAATATAATAATAATAATGAAAATAATAATAATAATGATAATAATGATAATAATAATAATAATAATAATAATAATAATAATAATAGTAATAATAATAATAATAATAATAATAATAATAATAATAATAATAATAATAATAATAATAATAATAATAATAATAATAATAATAATAAAAGCACAGAGAGAGCGTAAACTGTCACCAAAGCTGGTCACAATTGAAGCATTATCAGAAATACAGCGCGTTTATAATAGACCACAACATCAAATATTTAGTTGGTATCGATGAGTAATAACAATTCAAGTTTCCCGTGATAGCATATTTTTATTTATTAAAATTTAGCCGTCTCTGGTGCCGCTTTTGCTCTGTGTTTATTTTTCTGATTTTCTACTATTTACGAGGCTTAGATTATAGCAATCTAGATCTAGATGTAGAGAATTTACGTGTAAATATAGAATAATCAAGAATCTAATGAAGTGCTAGATCTATATAAGTCTAAATCTATATTTATATTATATCATATATCATATGATATAAGGGCCTTTTCTTTTTTTAGGTTTAAAAACCGTTAAATGAGCTATGGGTATATGAGCGAATTTCCAAATTAATGCCAACTATTTATAACATATGTTTTTATCTTACGTAGCGTTATTTAGCGGTGATTTCCGTACATGTTTTAATGATCCCTTCGCTGTGTTCTCCATTGTCTTTCTCAAGGTGTGTGGTGATTGTGGCTTTATAGTTATAGACTACCCCTCCCGCCCCCCACCCCAGAACTTGTCAAGTCTATTCTTAAATGTTTCTAGGGTCTTGGCGCATACAACTTTATCTGTGAATAATACTGTTTACGTTATTTATCTTTAAAAAAATTGCAAATAGATCTAGATCTAGATCTATAGTCATCTTCTTTGTCATACTTCACTATCGGGACATCTTCCTCACTGTTACATCACATTGTGTTATGCCTGAGGTTGTACTCTAGATCTAGATTCTAGATATTTCTCGTTTGTTGTCTGACGAAGGTTATACCTGAAACGTCACGTGTTTGTTCTGTCTTTATTAGTGGAGTTTTCACTTATTGTCATATTTCGACTTTATCTGGTAAACCGTTCCAAAGCTGTGCTACTCTCACTAAAGTTGTATAGCCGAAGGTTTAATCTTGCCCTCTGATGGAACAATGTATTTTTGCTTCCTCTAGTTCCTTTTCAACAGAAATATCAGCCGTCCTTTTGAGGAAGCTGTCTTGTTTTTCCGCAAAGCCGTTAAATCTTCGCTATTGATATTTATTTCAACCATTTCTGTGACTTTAAAATACTTGAGTAAATTAAACACATTATAATACATACGGGACTTCAAGTTAGCGTTGTTGGGTTGTTTTTTTAGTGTGCTCACTATTACTAGCAGGCTTTGTTGATTACATGGTAGAAGATACAATACTAAATTGTGTCTGTCCCCCCCCCCCCCCTCCCCCTTGATTTAAGTTAGACAGACTGGGGATAAACGTAGAAGAAACAAACAAAACCAAGGTATCCATGATTTTGTTGTTGGGAATTTTCCTTTGCTGAGAGACAAGTAAATAAAATATAAAAGATAAAGATAAAATATGGAATTATAATTCCGAATCCCCGCAATAGTGCAGGTTCACCGACTGTACATCATTTTTCTCCCAGTAAGCCATTTCCATTCAAAGTCTTTCTTAGCTCCCTAGGGAGCATACAATAATCGGCCCGTTACATGCTTTGTACTAACACTCTGACAAGATCTTTCTCTACCTATAGCTGGGCCACTCATTCACACCTGAGCATGTGAGGAAAATCGAGTGAAATACCTTTCCTAAAAGTACAACTTTGTTAAAAAAAAACAACCCCCACCTGCGTCAGCCGTGGGGTTTGAACCAGCAGTGTCGTCGTGACTACAAGCTCACAACACTGCGGTTTCACTGAAACGCTAAATATAATATCAATAACCCCCCCCCCCCCCCAACTCTTTAAACTATAGCCTGGTGGGGGATGCTAATGACGTAAAGTCAGTGAGACTGTCCGTGTGTGGAGATACATTGTTGGTTTTTTTAAAGCTGTTCTGGTGACTTATTCTCGGTTACACTGCCTTCTGCCAAACCGGGTACACTTAATTGTAACAATAATAATAATTTATTATTATGATAATGATACTGACAATCGTAATAGTAATAGTAATAATAATAACAATAATAATACTAATACTAATAATGATAATAATAATAATAATAATAATAATAATAATAGTAATAATAATAATGATAATAATAATAATAATAATAATAATAATAATAATAATAGTAATAATATTAACAATAATAATAATAATAATAATAATAATAATAATAATAATAATAATAATAATAATAATAATAATAATAATAATAATACTAATAATAAAAATAAATACATAATAATAACAACACTAATAATATTAATAAAAATAATAATAATAATAATAATAATAACAATAATAACAATGACGGTAACAATAGAAATACTAATAATATTATCATTTTCATATTATTACTATTAGTATTATTCTCATTATATTAACAATGGATAAATGAAATTGATCATGATAAAAATAAGCATGGGGTGCGACAAAAGAATACATTATAATGATACATGTATTTTGATATGATGTTAATAGTAATGATGATACATGTTGGTCGGACTAAACCATTTAAGAAGTCTCCTCCGCTCTCTCTCTCTCTCTCTCTCTCTACCTCTCTCTCTCTCTCTCTCTCTCTCTCTCTCTCTCTCTCTCTCTCTCTCTCTCTCTCTCTCTCTGCTCTCTCTCTCTTGAGACTTTTATTTCACTAACTAACTTTTTTTCTTTTTTCCCACTCCAACCCTGCCCACCCTGCCAAACTATGTTCCACCCATAGTAAACCAGTTCCCCACCTCCCAGCCCCCACGATCGTGAAATCCAAATCTTCATTCTTTTGTTGTCATCCTCTTCTGGCTAGTGGGCAGCTGTGGAAGTAGAGTGCGAAAAATTCATAAGCATCTTGACATAATGTTTAAATCTAGTTAAACGATGACAATGATGATGATGTGGATAATGTTAAGAACGATGAAGATGACTTTAATGATCTTGCTGCTGCTGATTGTGATACTTACGATTATGATAATGATTATGATGATTTTGTGTATGATCTTGATGCCAATAATGATAATGATTATAATTTGCATCATTATGTCATAGCATTATTAATATAATAATAATAATAATAATAATAATAATAATAATAGTAATAATAATAATAATAATAATAATAATAATAATAATAATAATAATAATAATAATAATAATAATAATGATAATAATAAAATAAAATAAAAAAAAAAAAAAATAAAATAATAATAATAATAATAATAGTAATAATAAACAATCATCACAAACAATATTACTACTACTACTACTACTACTACTACTACTACTACTACTACTACTACTACTACTACTACTCTACCACTACTACTACTACTACTATTACTACTACTACTACTACTACTACTACTACTACTACTACTATTACCACTATTACTATTAGAGGGAGGAGAAAAACAGAAAGCAACAGGAAGGAAGAGAGACAGAAAGACATTGAAAGACATGGAGAGGAGCGAGAGAGACAGAAATATATTAAAGACATGGAGAGCGAGCGAGAGAGAGGCAGATATATATATATATATATATATATATATATATATATAAGGAAGAGAGACAGAAAGACATTATATATATATAGAGAGAGAGAGAGAGAGAGAGAGAGAGAGAGAGAGAGAGAGAGAGAGAGAGACAGACAGACAGACAGACAGACAGACAGACAGACAGACAGACAGACACGATTTTATCGGAATTCACTGCATCCACTATATTACATGTATATGAACATTTGTATATCGCTTTCATTACAGGTTAGAACTATTTATTATATTGATACAACGAAGTAAAAGACCAAAAAAAAAGAAACATTTTTTGCAGGCATGATTTCACTGCCCAAAGCCAGCTAGATCCAGGGGACGTCACTCAAAACCTTATCATCGCCATTATAAAGTAAAAAACCCTCGAAGTGATCCATCTTATTGTTCTAGATCCAGTGCTTTTGATTGAAATATGAAAAAGAAACTTTCCCAAACCTCACTGAGACAAAGGGGGAAATTGCAGTTATTAAAGCAAGCTTGAAAGAAACGGACACATAAACGAAGGAGACCACCGGAAATATAACATGACGACATGGCATGGCCGCAACAAGGCAGATGAAAGCAGGGGACATAACTTACTGGAAGGAATCTACAGAGGGCTATTTACATCTTGAAGTGGATGGACGGCGCTTAATCATTATCAATTATCAATGATCAAGTATCAATTATTACTTATCAATGATCAATTATCAATTATCAATTATTAATGATCAACTATCAATTATCAATGATCAATTATTACTTATCAATTATTAATTATCAATTATCAATTATGAATGTTAATAAACGAAACCTACAAACAGATGACTGCCCCCTCCATCCCAATAAAAAAGAAAAGAGTATAGTGGTCATGCAGTATTATTTAAAGATAAAGATAAAGATAAAGATAAAGATAAAGATAAAGATAAAGATAAAGATAAAGATAAAGATAAAGATAAAGATAAAGATAAAAATAAAGATGGATTATTAGTCTGTATCCCCGCACAAGTGCAGCCTCATCGACTGTACATCATTTATCCCAGCAGGCCATTTCATTTCATTCAAAGTCCTTCTCAACTCCGTGGGGGAGTATACAGTACACAAACCTATTAGCTGTACTAACAATCTGACAAGATCTTTCTCTACCTAGTATAACACCTGGGTACTCATTGACACATGAGTCAAGTGAGGAAAGAAGAGGAAGTATATTTCCTAAGAGTACAACGTCATTATCCTTTACTTTCGACACCCCCCTCCCCCTTGTCTCACTGTTTGTCTTTATAGAAACATAAAACATATCTACTTACTCGCAGCAAGCTAGTCCAATGTCTTCCTCACAAACACACTCATGACACCGGCCATCAGAATAGGCCCAAATGAAATCTCCTTTTGTCATGAATGGAGGATCCATGTGGGTAGGGCAGAACTCTAATGGCTGTCCATCTATATCTGAACAGTAGTGTTGAAGATATAATTAAAATACAAATTAATTCATATTGTAATTGTTTATTTGAATAACGGTGCGATAAAGTAAGTCTTGATTAAAATTACCTTCAATAAAGGAGATTTGCAGTCTTCTGAGAATTGTGTGACTCCATCACATCACCAAAATCATTTGTGAAAGTTGGAAACTCCGAGAGAATCCTTAGCAATGAGGTACAAGAGAATACAAAGAAATCTACCATTCACCCCTTTTTGGCGAAGCGGTAAAAAGCTGCCGTCTTTTGAGCTGTCCCATTTCTCGGCCAGGTCTCTCGGGAGCGAGCCAGCCAAGCCACCATTCCTTCCCTTTTTCTCAGTGATGGGCATTTGACGAGCGAGGAGCGTGTGGTATCATCACATCATCGAAAGCATTGTGAAAGTTTTGAACCCTGAGAGAACCCTCAGCAGTGAGGTACGAGAGTACGCAATGAAGTTTACCATCCGCTCATGGTGGCGAAACGGTAAATATAATTATAGTAGCTGTCCTTTCGAGTTGACCCCATTTCACCGTAAAGACAATTAGTTGCCTACGGTAAATATAATTATAGTTGCTGTCCTTTCGAGTTGACCCCATTTCACCGACAATTAGTTGCCTACGGTAAATATAACTATAGTAGCTGTCCTTTCGAGTTGACCCCATTTCACCGTAAAGTTGCCTACGGTAAATATAACTATAGTAGCTGTCCTTTCGAGTTGACCCCATTTCACCGTAAAGACAGTTAGTTGCCCTACGGTAAATATAATTATAGTAGCTGTCCTTTCGAGTTGACCCCATTTCACCGTAAAGACAGTTAATTGGCTACGGTAAATATATAATTATAGTAGCTGTCCTTTCGAGTTGACCCCATTTCACCGTAAAGACAGTTAGTTGCCTACGGTAGCTTCTCTCGGGAGAGCGTGTTCATGTGTCCATGTATTTTATTTACAAAATAAGGGATGGCTCATTTACAAGATCAACGTAATAATGCCATCTGTAGAACCCCCCCCCCCCCCCCCGGCAACATCCATTACGCATGCCCAACATAGCAGAAGTGTTTCCTGCAAAGGAGGAAATGGTGTCGTTCGCATTATGCATGCCCAACATAGCAGAAGTTTCCTGCAAAGGAGGAAATAGGTGTCGTAATAGTGCCGTCTGTAGAAAAAAACCCAGCAACATTCATTGCGCATGCCCAACATAGCAGAAGTGTTTCCTGCAAAGGAGGAAATAGGTGTCGTTCACATTGCGCATGCCCAACATAGCAGAAGTGTTTCCTGCAAAGGAGGAAATAGGTGTTGTTTTCGACTCATTTTAATATGCATTTTTATTACGTTAAAAAAAGAATACTTTTATTATCTAAAGCATTAATTAAACGTGAGAAAAATAAGTTTAAAATCATTGAAGTTTTATTTACGTTTGCCATAAAGAAAAATATTAACAATTTCTTTCCCTATCACAACGAATAAAGAATTTAATTTAACATATTCAGATTCTGTTTGAATATTTTTCGCTGATAACTTTTTTGTTTTTAGGTCGCACATAGCTTCAACTGAGCTCAAAAAAGCTCTTCATTATTTTCTCATAAGATAAATTCCGTAACTAGGCTTGTGTTCATATGACAAGAAGATGTAAACAAAAGACGAACAACTTCAGATGATTGGAAGCGTTATTTCTGAACTTTATGATATTAAACATTCTGCCTACACTCTTACAGAAAAGTAAAAAAGAGAAAAGTTCCTTCAAGGCCGTTACAGCCCATAGTGCCTGAGCTTACCCCGTTTCGATAACGTGAAGAGGACCAGGCGATAACAATCACCACCCTCCCCCTGGTTAGGATGCTAGTCGGACGCAGGGTTTAACTTCCAAGCCAATGCTTGTATCCAATTGCATCTGGATAGAAAGGGGAAATGCGTGTCAAGCGTTTTCCTAAGGAACTCAACGGCGGACCTAGTTTTGTTAGTATTCGAACCCGGGACATCATGATCTCCAGTCCGGCAGCCTAACTGCTCGACCACCGACGCCACTACTCTTAGGGAAAAGAATTAAACTAAACCCAGGAGCATGTAGTAGAGCATGCATTGCGCTCGCTAAGTTAAAGTTTCGTTAAGCTCATTAGTGTCGAGTGTTCTGATGTGAGATTTGTTTGAAGCAAGGTCCAAACAAAATGGAAATCTGCTCGTTAGAACAAGGAGATTGCGTGGGGTTTCTTAGAAGCAACGCACAAGCGAAACACAAGTCAGTTCGTAAGATGCAAAACGTAAACAACGCACAAATCATTTTGTTGATCCGGAAGTAAAATGTCTTACCACTTTGCGAGTAACACGTTTCGTTGCAGAGTATTGTGTGCTGCATTTTGCTACAGAGTTTTGAGTGCTATGTCTTGCTACACAGTTGCACCTTGCAGAGTTTTGAGTGCTATGTCCTGCTACACAGTCTTGCGTGTTGCATCTTGCTACAGAGTTTTGAGTGCTATGTCCTGCTACACAGTCTTGTGTGTTGCATTTTACTACAGAGTTTTGAGTGCTATGTTCAGCTACACAGTCTTGTGTGTTGCATTTTGCTACAGTAGTTTTGAGTGCTATGTCTTGCTACAGAGTCGTGTGTGACATCTTACTACAGAGTTTTGTGTGCTGCATCTGGTCATCTTGCTAGAGGTTTGAGTGTTGCATCTGAGTTTTGAGTGTTTGTCTTGCTACAGAGTTTTGAGTGTTGCGTCTTGCTACAGAGTTTTGGGTGTTGCGTCTTGCTACAGAGTTTTGAGTGTTGCGTCTTGCTACAGAGTTTTGAGTGTTGCGTCTTGCTACATAGTTTTTGAGTGCTTTGTCTTGCTACAGAGTTTTTGAGTGCTATGTCTTGCTACATAGTTTTGGTGCTTTGTCTTGCTACATAGTTTTGAGTGTTGCGTCTTGCTACATAGTTTTGAGTGCTTTGTCTTGCTACATAGTTTTGAGTGCTTTGTCTTGCTACATAGTTTTGAGTGCTTTGTCTTGCTACACAGTGTTGCGTCGTGCTACAGTTTCTTGCTTTTTGTGTCCTGCAGTACAATCTTGCGTGTTGTGTCGCGTTACAGAATAATGCATTGTCTTGCCAGAAGAGTGCTGGTTTGTGAGTTAGATATCGCTCGGCAATGCAAATCGATCTGATGGCTATTTTACGATACAAAATGAACATTGACGTGTTCACAAAATGCTAGTCACAACAACGGCAATTGGTAGCACATGGAATGTTTAGAATGAATTCAGACTTGGCGGAAGTAAAGTTGGCATAGGAAGCAATGGCAAACCACCACATTATGCCATAGGCCTATTCAAATGATCAATACGGAACTCCTGACTACTCTAAGCTCAATTTTGAGTAAGGATACATTACTTTACTTTACTTTACTTTACTTTACTTTACCTTACTTTTACTTTACTTTGCTTTCCTTTATTTTAGTTTACTTTACTTTACTTTACTTTACTTTACTTTACTTTACTTTACTTTACTTTACTTTACTTTACTTTACTTTACTTTACTTTACTTTATTTTACTTTACTTTACTTTACTTTACTTTACTTTACTTTACTTTACTTTACTTTACTTTACTTTACTTTACTTTACTTTACTGTTTATTTTACTTTATTTTTTACTTTATTTACTTTACTTTACTTTACTTTACTTTACTTTACTTTGCTTTACTTTACTTTACTTTACTTTACTTTACTTTACATTACTTTACTTTACTTTTCTTTACTTTACTTTACTTTACTTTACTTTACTTTACTTTACTTTTTTTACTTTACTTTTACTTTACTTTACTTTACTTTACTTTATTTTACTTTACTTTACTTTATTTACTTTACTTTACTTTACTTACTTCATTTTACTTTACTTTATTTTACTTTACTTTTTTTACTTTACTTTACTTTACTTTACTTTACTTTATTTTACTTTTACTTTACTTCCCTTTACTTTATTTTTACTTTACTTTACTTTACTTTACTTTATTTTACTTTACTTTACTTTAGTTTACTTTACTTTATTTTACTTTATTTTACTTATTTATTTTACTTTACTTTACTTTACTTTACTTTTTCTTCACTTTTTACTCTACTTTCCTTTCCTTTACTTTACTTTACGTTTTTTTACTTTACTTTACTTTATTTTACTTTACTTTTTCTATTTTCTTTACTTTACTTTACTTTACTTTACTTTTTACTTTACTTTTCTTTACTTTTTATTTTACTTTACTTTGGTGTACTTTACCTTACTTTACTTTACTTGACGTTACTTTCTTTTTTACTTTACTTTACTTTACTTTATTTTACTTACTTTACTTTACTTTACTTGACTTACTTTGCTTTACTTTTTTCTTTACTTTACCTATTTTACTTTACTTTACTTTACTTTACTTGGACGTTACTTTGCTTTACTTTATTTTACTTTACTTTACTCTATTTTTTACTTTACTTTACTTTACTTTATTTTACTTTACTTTACTTTACTTTAGTTTACTTTACTTTTCTTTAATTTATTTTACTTTAGTGTATTTTTTTACTTTACTTTACTTGACTTTACTTTACTTTACTTTACTTTACTTTACTTTACTTTATTTTACTTTAGTTTACTTTACTTCACTGCATCCGGCGCAGGACGTCTGGATCTACGGATTTACATTTTCATGTTTCATCAAATTACATTTGAATATTATCATAATTCATTTGTCTCTTAAGTATTGGTAAAATACGAACTCGATTACTGCATATTTCAAGTATATCCCCCAACATACACACACACACATATACACACACATACATACAAACACACACACACACACACACACACAGAAAGCTAATCAACAAACAATGCTGAGTAATACAAGCAGAAACCATACTATGACTTACATAACCTTTGATAATGTTTGTGTACATAATACTTTTTGTCTTCTCATTCACCACTAATGTACACTTACCAACGTTAGAAATCATTTCTCCAAAGACATACGAATTTTTTTGTCTTCAGATTTACAACTAATGTACACTTACCAACGTTAGAAATCATTTCTCCAAAGACACAAGAATAGTCGACTCGCCCAGTTACTGCAGGAAATGACGTCATAAGCAGACAACATTGCAGAAAGTAGTAAATGAGTGCCAAGTCTTTAACTTGCTTCACAAAACAGCCATTTTTGTTCGATTTTAGCACCATGTCGTCGTATGGAGGGGAACACAATAGTTGGCTTTTTGTAAAAATTTTCACAGGTGTCTGAAGGTTGGTTTGAGGTTGCACTGACGTATCCAAAAGAAAGTGTAAGATTAGATCTACAACTTGAAGATTGTGAATTGAAAGTCACGGTGAGATCGGACGCTTGAATCCCCAACGTGGTATCGACTTGGGATGCAGCTGTGAATCCACGCCCAGGTCTTCTGCAATGCTCTCTTGGTAGCTTCAATGCTCTCTTGGTAGCTTCAATGATCTCTTGGTAGCTTCAATGCTTCAATGCTCTCTTGGTAGCTTCAATGCTCTCTTGGTAGCTTCAATGCTCTCTTGGTAGCTTCAATGCTCTCTTGGTAGCTTCAATGCTCTCTTGGTAGCTTCAATGTTCTCTTGGTAGCTTCAATGCTCTCTTGGTAGCTTCAATGTTCTCTTGGTAGCTTCAATGTTCTCTTAGTAGCTTCAATGTTCTCTTGGTAGATTCAATGTTCTCTTGGTAGCTTCAATGTTCTCTTAGTAGATTCAATGTTCTCTTGGTAGCTTCAATGTTCTCTTGGTAGCTTCAATGCTCTCTTGGTAGCTTCAATGCTCTCTTGGTAGCTTCAATGCTCTCTTGGTAGCTTCAATGTTCTCTTCGAAGCTTTAATGTTCTCTTACTAGCTTCAATGTTCTCTTGGTAGCTTCAATGTTCTCTTGGTAGCTTCAATACTCTCTTGGTAGCTTCAATACTCTCTTGGTAGCTTCACTGCTCTCTTTGTAGCATCAATGCTCTCTTGGTAGCTTCAATGCTCTCTTGGTAGCTTCAATGCTTTCTTGTAGCTTCAATGCTCTCTTGGTAGCTTCAAACTATAAAAAAAGAAGAAAAAGACAGGATCAGTTAGAAATTATAGAACTTGATAACTGCCAAAGTTATTACGCTTTATCAATTGTCCTAATATAATAATAAAGGATGAAAGCTGATTACAATGGTCTGATTTTATGTAAAATAATAGTCAGCTGTGTTGCAGACAATATCAAAATGGCATAATAATAATAATAATAATAATAATAATAATAAAAATAAAAAAAATACTACTACTACTACTACTACTACTACTACTACTACTACTACTACTACTACTACTACTACTACTACTACTACTACTACTACTACTACTACTACTACTACTACTACTACTACTACTACTACTACTACTACTACTACTACTACTACTACTACTACTACTACTACTACTAATAATAATAATAATAATAATAATAATAATAATGATAATAATAATAATAATGATATCGTTATCGTGTTCATTGAAAACATTCTTATACTTTGCTTTCCCTTATTTTTTTTTCCATTTAACCTTACTGCCTTTGTTGGAAAATGGGATGGGGGTAGGTTATTTCGTATCGTGCTTTTATGTGGCTGGATTTTTTTTTTATGGATTTACTTAGCAGTGTGTTTCACTAAAGAACGTCACTTTCAGTGGCTATGGATACGTATTAGTCTTCATAAACATCACTCTGAGATGTTTGGCGTGGGAGTTGAGGCTGCCTAGAGAACGTTCAAAAAGTTCATTTCTGAGAATTAGCATTGGTTCGGGAATTACGTTGTCTCTAGCTACACTTAAATTCGTTTTGAGAAAAAATGACTCCCAAGTTCTCGGCAGGACAGATAATCTGGAATTAGGATAAAAGGCAGGGGTCATGTGTTCAAAATTCAAATGAAGTGTGTCCAAAACATAGAACGAATTTGAATACCTATTTTTAATGTGACAGGAAAATTGACGATTGTGGATCTACAAATGATTACAACTCCAAAACCATCCTAATATACATAGTTGGAACAATATATTGGTATTAAATATAATACCAAAACCAGTGCTTTGAGGTGTTCCCCAGGAACTGTCTTAGGTCCCCTATTATTTTTGTAATTTATATCAACGATATTGACCAAAACCTCTCACCAGGTACCAAACTAAGACTTTTTGATGAGGATAGTCTGTTGTATAGAAAAACAAATAACATGGAGGATTGCATAATGTTACAAAATGAAGACGCATGGGAAATTGAGTGGGGTGGCTACATCGCTCTCTCATACGGTACGAATAGAAGTAAAGGACAATTGATTCTTATCAATAGTTCCATAAAATTTGAAAACTTGCCACTATGGTATATCTTTTATGTGTTGATAATATAAATGATAAAAACATTAACGCCCATGGTGCGTCTGCTACAGACGAGCCTCGAGCTGGGTTTTTTTTTATCTCTTATCACAGTTTGACTTTGTCAATACGATTTTATGTGGAGATTTCAATATTGTCACGAATAACCAATTAGACATAATTTTAGGGATGATCTTAACCCAAGAGTTATTCATAATTTCAGTAAATTTGTTTCAGAAAATAATTTAACCGATGTGTGGAGATTTCTAAACAAAGATAATTTAAAAAAAGAATACACTTGGCATCGCTCCACACCGTTCACTGAGAAGACTAGATTACGCGTTCGTTTGTAATACTTTTTTTGTGGTCCAAATTAGTTAATTGCAAACATGTAGAAATCCCATTTGCAGATCACAAGGGGGGTGTCACTTATTGTTAAACCTCTGGGTACAAAGGAGGAGGTAACTCTTTGTGGAAGATTAACGAAAGGCTCTTGGAAAATCGAATATTTGTGAACAAAATGAACGGCTTAATTGACGATTTTTAAAAAGAAATCACACGATATCAACCCAAATGAGAAATGGGAATTACTTAAAGCTCAGTCAAGTCTTTCTCCATTAGTTATTCCATCCAAAAAGCTAAAAAGGAAAATCATAAAGAAGACAATATAAGAATTAAGCTTGGGAAACTAAATGAAATTGCTTCAGTTAATCCAAATGATACAGCAACAACTCATGAAATTTTAACTTTAGGAAAGAAATTGGAAATTATCTCTATGCACAAAGCTCGTGATGTGCAAACACGCTCAAGAAATAAATGGATAGCGGAGAGGGATCAAAAATAATAATATTTTCTCGACCTTGAAAGATCAAACGCTATCCATTCTACAATAACTGAACTCAAAATTAATAACATTACCAGTACCGAACCCTTAGAGATTTTAATCAACACTCGTGAGTACTTTCAAAAGTTATAAACTAAAGATGAGGTATTGACGACTGATTTTACTAATGTTAATAGTTTTTCTTACCGCACGGCTGTTAATTTAACAAAGTAACAGATAATGACGGCATTCTTCTCCATGAAAACCTAGATTTAGAAGAAATAGGGACAGCTCTTTTCATACTTAACGTAAAAAGCGCTCCTGGAACAGATGCGCTTACACCAAGTTTTTATAAAATGTTTTGCTCCGCCTTAAACATCCTTTATAAGATAGTTTTATTGAATTTATTAAAACAGGAAAGCTTACCTATCTCAACGATGTGGAATAATAACTCTTATTCATACAGGTGGTAATATGGATAGACCAGAACTTACAAATTGAGACCAATCACATTAACCAATACAGATTGTAAAATATTTTCCAAGGCATTAGCATTGCGCCTGCAGTTGGTTCTTGATTACCTCATTCTTAAAAATCAAAATGGATTTATGACAGGCATATCCATCTCAGGCGTTATCAGATTGATAGATGACGCCTTAAGTCTTTGTCGACACTTTAAGAAGGAAGGGGTTTTTAGCATCCCTTGATATACGTAAGGCCTTTGACACTGTAGATAATTCAGCAATTCTAAACACTCTCAAATTATTTAAATTCAGTGATTACTTCACACACCTCATCGCCACACTAATGAGTGATGGCGAGAGCTGTGTAAAAAATAGCAACTTTGTCTCATCCTTCTTTCAAACTCATAGGTTCTCCCGGAGGATTTCCTCAAAGAAATAGACTCTTTAATTCTTAAATTCATATGGCAAAAACAAAACTCTAACAAACGCCTATTTGAAAACATCAAAAGATCCACTTTATGTAAGGAAATACCACAAGGGGGTCTTGGTATGATAAGTGTTAAGACACAACATTTTTCCTTCTTATAAAATGGCTTCATAAAGCATCAGATAATTCCTCTGATATAGTAGCAATAGGCAACAGTGCTCTCAAGGATCTGGGTGGGGTTAAATATTTTCTTAAAAGCACCAGAATGGATAACATTCCTGTAAATAGGACATCAATACATTCTGATTTCTGGAAAAAGATTGTTAGTGTATGGATGGAATTTAGGCCACTGCTAAATATACCAGCAGATACATTGACAAAAGAAGAAATCCTTGGCCAGCCCATCTTCAATAATAAATTCATCTCCTACAAAGACAAACCCTTACATATGCAAAAAATAGATGCGAAATAATTTATTATACATTAAAGATGTCTGCTATGCAACTGGCAATTACAAAAAATGGAAGAAAGGCCAGGTCGATATCCAGAACATATGTTCCATTACAATGCAATATTCAACAGTATTCCAGTAGCATGGAAATCAATGCTTTGCAATAATTTTCCAAGTTATTTTGTGCAGGTCAACCCAAATGAGTTGGAAGATGATATAGTTGAAAACATACTAAGCTCTTACACAAAGAAGATTCGCCTAGTTCTATCGAATACAAAAAAACAACCCATTGTCTGTGGGTTGAAAAGTTCTGGGTTCGTAAACTCCATATCGATATTAACAAATATTACTTGTTGACTTACACAGCCACTAAGGAATATCCTCTTAGATTGCTACATTATAAGATATTGCATAACATTTATCCTACAACTATCATGTTACAAAGGATGAGAATTAAAGAAACCGATAAATGGGAACTCTGCTGTGAAATACATTTCCTTGAACACTTCTTTGTTCAATGTAAGACTGTCAGAACATTTTGGAAACGCACTGAACTAAAAATCTTAATGACTTTAACTTAAACCTTAGACTCAATGATATACATATTTTATTTGACATTTTGAATGTCGAAGTTAATGCAACAAAAGTACAGCCGATAAGATCAGCCATACACTCTTGATAACTAAATTATGTTTTAGCAAATTCAAATATGGAACTGTTAAAAACGTTGAAGCTACATTTGACTTCAAAGACCAGCTGAGACAAAATATTGATGATGGTGATACGGTTTCTTAATTCCTCCTCTAGAACATGCAGCATTTAATGGTCACATGAAATTGTTTTGTTGGAATGTTTTCTTCATCTTATGTTCTCTGTTGTATCAAAATCAATGATATACTGGGTTGTTTTTCGTGTTTCTCACCTACTAATTTCAGCCTTTAGATAGACTAGAAACAAACGACCCTTTACGTTTCGGCCTAAAAGATCTCGTGGCAGCTTAGCTACTAATCTCTGCTTGTAACTCGATGTGTTCTAACTATAATATATAACCACTCACACACTTGGCTATTTTTTCCATTTTTTCCCCCTCGTTCCCTCTCTTTATTCCTCGTTATCTCTTCTCTCTCTCTCACTTACTCACTCTCTCTCTCTCTGATGATCTCTCTCTACCTCTCTCACTCTCTCTCTTTTGGGGGTTCTCTCTCTCTCTCTATCTATCTATCTATCTATCTATCTCTCCTCTCTCTCTCTCTCTCTCTCTCTCTCCCTCTCTCTCTCCTTCTCTCTCTCTCTCTCTCTCTCCCTCCTCTCTCTCTCTCTCTCTCTCTCTCTCTCTCTCTCTCTCTCTCTCTCTCTCTCTCCCTGTCTATCTTTATATTTTGCTCTGACTCAGCATCTTTGCGTGTCAGTCCACCGTCATTTTCAGACGAACCGTTGCATTTTATTGCGCCATCCCTTTAATCCTGATATAGTAGGAGAATCAATTACATGTTAATAAAGCGAATTATTAATGATATGCATGTAATGATGATACAAGTATGCATATTATTGATATTGTAATTTTATATTGTAAGGAAGCTATCACCCGGACTGTCTCACAATGAAATATTTTGGAGGTCCAGCCCTGTCTCCCCTCCGTCGCGGGGGTCCACTAAGAGCTGGAGGACATTCGTGTTGGGGGTTCTCAAGTTGGGGTAGAGTCGCGGGACGTGACTTGCTTGTTACTTTCCAAAATTTGTTCGTATAATAGGTCGTGTCTGTCTGCACTTACGTCTCCTTGACATTTTTGATGGTACAAATATGAACATCAAAAGTAATTCTAGATGGTAAGGGAGTCATTGCCGGACTGTCTCTCGATGAAGGATTCTGGAGGTCTAGCCCCGCCTCTCCTTCGGCGCGGAGGTCCACTAAGAACTGGTCGATATTCGCGTTGGAAGGATCTCAAGTTGAGGGAGAGACGCGGATGTGGCTTGCTTATTATTTCCAAACAAGTTTTTCAATATTTGTCACGACCGTGTGCGTGGATACATAATGTAGTATGATGATGTCTGCCTTGTCATGTCTGCCTGTATGTCTGCCTGTACTCATGTAATTACGTATGTCTCCCTCCTTGTCATTTATTAGCTCCGTCAACTATTCTCGCCATATACACGTAATTACAAACTGACATGTACTGACGCTTCCTTTTCTGTTAAGTTATCACCTAAATGCTCTTCCAACTCAAAACCTTTCCAGTAAGATAGAATTAGACCTCGTACTAACAACATGCCCCTTAGTAAAGACCGGATGGCAATAGGTTGTGGCTCGACCTCGCATAGTTGGAGTCGAGACATTTCCGACATCCACAGGAGAAGGGACATTAGGGCTAATGCTAACAAATCTGGGAGTTGACATAACCATCAGCATGTTTATAACGCTCAACTGTATTCATGGAGAAACACTCAATCACAAACATGGCATGAAACAAGACATCGAGATAAAGTAGCTCGACAATCATAACTGAATGTTTGTATTAAAAACAAAACAATACGTATTTATTTAAATTATATATTTTTATAATTTTGTGAAAATTATTTTAATATTCTGTTTCTTTATTTATGTATGCATTTTACTTATTTATTCGTTGATTTTTTTTTCCTTTTAGTAAAGATTTAACAATTTAACAGACATGCTTTTTTCTTTTCAAACAAACATAACTAACATAATATAATTTCCTTATATGCACAAAGTATTTATACTAAAGCAAAAGGGTCACCTAATTGGGGAGACCGGGAATAATATAATATATTTAAAAATAAATCAAAAGCAGGCCATTCGGCCGCCACCTGGGCAAAATTAAATTCCTACCAAAATTTCTATTTAAAAATATTCTTAAAGCCTCCTGTACCTCAAATTCATTGACCAGTTCATTACTCTGGTCAAATGTAAAATGAAGCAAATATCAGAATCATTGACCAGTTCATTACTCTGGTCAAATGTAAAAGGAGGCAAAGTTCAGAGTCATTGACCAGTTCATTACTCTGATCAAATGTAAAGGAGGCAAAAATCTGAGTCATTGACAATTATCAGAGTCATTGACCAGTTCATTACTCTGGTCAAATGTAAAAGGAGGCAAAGATCAGAGTCATTGACCAGTTCATTACTCTGGTCAAATGTAAAAGGAGGCAAAGATCAGAGTCATTGACCAGTTCATTTCTCTGGTCAAATGTAAAAGGAGGCAAAGATCAGAGTCATTGACCAGTTCATTTCTCTGGTCAAATGTAAAAGGAGGCAAAGATCAGAGTCATTGACCAGTTCATTACTCTGGTCAAATGTAAAAGGAGGCAAAGATCAGAGTCATTGACCAGTTCATTTCTCTGGTCAAATGTAAAAGGAGCCAAAGATCAGAGTCATTGACCAGTTCATTTCTCTGGTCAAATGTAAAAGGAGGCAAGATCAGAGTCATTGACCAGTTTATTACTCTGGTCAAATGTAAAAGGAGGCAAAGATCAGAGTCATTGACCAGTTTATTACTCTGGTCAAATGTAAAAGGAGGCAAAGATCAGAGTCATTGACCAGTTCATTACTCTGGTCAAATGTAAAAGGAGGCAAAGATCAGAGTCATTGACCAGTTTATTACTCTGGTCAAATGTAAAAAGGAGGCAAAGATCAGAGTCATTGACCAGTTTATTACTCTGGTCAAATGTAAAAAGGAGGCAAAGATCAGAGTCATTGACCAGTTCATTACTCTGGTCAAATGTAAAAGGAGGCAAATATCAGAGTCATTGACCAATTTATTACTCTGGTCAAATGTAAAAGGAGGCAGATCAGAGTCATTGACCAGTTCATTACTCTGGTCAAATGTAAAAGGAGGCAAAGATCAGAGTCATTGACCAGTTCATTACTCTGGTCAAATGTAAAGGAAAAGGAGGCAAAGATCAGAGTCATTGACCAGTTCATTACTCTGGTCAAATGTAAAAGGAGGCAAAGATCAGAGTCATTGACCAGTTCATTACTCTGGTCAAATGTAAAGGAGGCAAAGATCAGAGTCATTGACCAGTTCATTACTCTGGTCAAATGTAAAAGGAGGCAAAGATCAGAGTCGTGACCAGTTCATTACTCTGGTCAAATGTAAAAGGAGGCAAAGATCAGAGTCATTGACCAGTTCATTACTCTGGTCAAATGTAAAAAGGAGGCAAAGATCAGAGTCATTGACAGTTCATTACTCTGGTCAGAGTGTAAAAGGAGGCAAAGATCAGAGTCATTGACCAGTTCATTACTCTGGTCAAATGTAAAAGGAGGCAAAGATCAGAGTCATTGACCAGTTCATTACTCTGGTCAAATGTAAAAGGAGGCAAAGATCAGAGTCATTGACCAGTTCATTACTCTGGTCAAATGTAAAAGGAGGCAAAGATCAAAGTCATTGACCAGTTCATTACTCTGGTCAAATGTATAAGGAGGCAAAAGATCAGAGTCATTGACCAGTTCATTACTCTGGTCAAATGTAAAAAGGAGCAAAGATCAGAGTCATTGACCAGTTCATTACTCTGGTCAAATGTAAAAGAGGCAAGATCAGAGTCATTGACCAGTTCATTACTCTGGTCAAATGTAAAAAAGGAGGCAAAGATCAGAGTCATTGACCAGTTCATTACTCTGGTCAAATGTAAAAGGAGGCAAAGATCAGAGTCATTGACCAGTTCATTACTCTGGTCAAATGTAAAAGGAGGCAAAGATCAGAGTCATTGACCAGTTCATTACTCTGGTCAAATGTAAAAGGAGGCAAAGATCAGAGGGAAGTTCATTACTCTGGTCAAATGTAAAAGGAGGCAAAGATCAGAGTCATTGACCAGTTTATTTCTGGTCAGGATAAAATCAGAGTATTGCCCTGTTTATTACTCTATCAGTGACAGAAACAGAGTCATTGACCAGGTCAAATCAAAGATCAGAGGGGAAGGAAGTGTGTTCAAGTATCCATTCTTTCAGAATATTTCAGTGACAGTGGGGGGGGGGGGGTGATAATGACTATTATAATTTTGGATATGCCCGTCTAACAGGAGATTTTGTCAATGTGAACTGTTGAATTATTTCTCAACTGCTCGGTTTGTTGTACAGCTTGCAAGTCGGTTTTAAGAGTCCGAAATTTCTATGTTGACTCATTTGGGGTCAAAACCATGACCACAATATCAACAACAATGGTAACAATAACAACAACAATAACAACAACAAAATAATAACAAAAGCTAAAACAGCCCCAACGACGATAATGAAAACAACAAGGACAACAACTACAACAACAACATCGAAATCAACAATGAAATCAGCAACGAAAGCAAAAATCTTGACGTTGACAACGATAACGACCATAACAGCAACACCAACAACGAAGGACAACAAAAATGAAGACAACGAAGACGACCACAATATACAACAACGATAAAAAACAACATGACCACAACGACAGAATCAACGACAAAAACAACATGACCACAACGACAGAATCAACAACGACAAAAACAACATGACCACGACGACAGAATCAACAACGACAAAAACAACATGACCAGAACGACAGAATCAACAAAAACGACAAAAACAACATGACCCAGAACGACAGAATCAACGAAAAACGACAAAAACAACATGACCAGAACGACAGAATCAACAAAAAACGACAAAAACAACATGACCAGAACGACAGAATCAACAAAAACGACACAAAACACAACATGACCAGAACGACAGAATCAACAAAAAACGACAAAAACAACATGACCAGAACGACAGAATCAACAAAAACGACCAAAAACAACATGATCAGAACGACAGAATTAACAACGACAAAAACAACGTGACCAGAACGACAGAATCAAAAACGACAAAAACAACATGACAGAACGACAGAATCAACAATGACCAAAACAACATGACCAAAACGACGGAATCAGCAACGACAAAAACAACAACAACATAAGTAGTAACTAATAGTGACGAAGACAGCATAAAAAAGAATAATGACTTAGTCAACAGCAGTGACGACAACTAATATACAACTACAACAACAACAACGACAACAACAACAACACATCGTTCGACAAACTAATCACACCAACAACAATGATACCAAAATCAATAACAACCTGTATGGAAATGTCGTCAGATTTTAAACTCAACAAACAAAAACATGAAAATACAACGTCATGTA
>JAXRKP010000568.1:0-35000 GCA_037039925.1 Doris montereyensis
GAGAGAGAGAGAGAGAGAGAGAGAGAGAGAGAGAGAGAGAGAGAGAGAGAGAGAGAGAGAGAGAGAGAGAGAGAGAGAGAGAGAGAGAGAGCAGAGAGAGAGAGAGTGATTATTCAATTGAATTTACCCCATTCATACAACATATGATCTTGATGATTGGAATGGAGACAGCAAGACAAAAGACATGTGAAGGTAGAAGTAAAACCTACCAGCATCACAACCATTCATAAAAGAGGAAAGGCAGAGAGACAGGTGAACTTGGGTGGGTGGACAGGGAGGGAAAAGAAAAAAGACAGACACAGACAGAAATACATACATACTTACAATTATACATACACACATATATACATACATACATGTAAAATATAATATATACGTACATACAATGACTCAAGATGTGTAATACTTCAAAACAGCAATAATGAATGTACAAAAAAAAGTAAGCAATATTTCCTTCATTTCAGCTTTGCTTCATCGATGTAACAAAGGATGGGTTTTTTAATGTAGTTCAAAATGTGAACTAAATAGAGGCAAGATTTGCTCAGAACATAACAGCTTTTAATCATTAAACTCTTAGGTTTAATAAAGTATTGCATAAGTTTACAAACTGATGATCTTCTAGTCACGACCAAAGTTCACGTCTGATAATATGTAGTATCTAAGATATTTCTATTAAACATCTAAGCATTCTACCATTGACACTCTTGCTTATTGTCAAGAACAGCCGTTAACTCTGCATAGAATGTAAGATAAAAACGACCTTGATAACACCTTGTATCCATAGTAAAACTTCTAATTGAGTAAAGCAAGGACACCTAGGACCAATGACTTACAAATCAGTCACTTAGCAAGGACACCTAGGACCAATGACTTACAAATCAGTCACTTAGCAAGGACACCTAGGACCAATCACTTACAAATCAGACTTAGCAAGGACAAATAAGACCAATCTCTTGTCATGACTTACAAATCAGTCACTTAGCAAGGACACCTAAGACCAATCTCTTGTCATGACTTACAAGTCAGTCAGACACCTAGCAATCTTCTGGCAAACTTACAAATCAGTCAATAAGACCAATCTCTTGTCATGACTTACAAATCAGTCACTTAGCAAGGACACCCAAGACCAATCTCTTGTCATGACTTACAAATCAGTCACTTAGCAAGGACACCTAAGACCAATCTCTTGTCATGACTTACAAATCATCAGTCTGTCATGACTTACAAATCAGTCACTTAGCAAGGACACCTAAGACCAATCTCTTGTCATGACTTACAAATCAGTAGCATGACTTACAAATCAGTCACTTAGCAAGGACACCTAAGACCAATCTCTTGTCATGACTTACAAACTTGTCATGACTTACAAATCAGTCACTTAGCAAGGACACCTAAGACCAATCTCTTGTCATGACTTACAAATCAGTCACTTAGCAAGGACACCTAAGACCAATCTCTTGTCATGACTTACAAATCAGTCACTTAGCAGCAAGGACACCTAAGACCAATCTCTTGTCATGACTTACAAATCAGTCACTTAGCATGACTTACAAATCAGTCACTTAGCAAGGACACCTAAGACCAATCTCTTGTCATGACTTACAAGTCACAATTTAGCAAGGACATCAATCTCTTGTCATGACTTACAAATCACTTAGCAAGGACACCTAGGACCAATCTCTTGTCATGACTTACAAATCAGTCACTTAGCAAGGACACCTAAGACCAATCTCTTGTCATGACTTACAAATCAGTCACTTAGCAAGGACACCTAGACCAATCTCTTGTCATGACTTACAAATCAGTCACTTAGCAGCAAGGACCAATCTCTTGTAAGACCAAATCTCACTTGTCATGACTTACAAATCAGTCACTTAGCAAGGACACCTAAGATAATCTTCTGTCATGACTTACAAATCAGTCACTTAGCAAGGACACCTAAGACCAATCTCTTGTCATGACTTACAAATCAGTCACTTAGCAAGGACACCTAAGACCAATCTCTTGTCATGACTTACAAATCAGTCACTTAGCAAGGACACCTAAGACCATCTCTCTTGTCATGACTTACAAATCAGTCACTTAGCAAGGACATCTCTAAGACCAATCAGTCTTGTCATGACTTACAAATCAGTCTCTTCAAATGACTTACATGACCAATCTCAGTCACTTAGCAAGGACACCTAAGACAATCAATCTCTTACAAATCAGTCACTTACAAATCAGTCACTTAGCAAGGACACCTAAGACCAATCTCTTGTCATGACTTACAAATCAGTCACTTAGCAAGGACACCTAAGACCAATCTTCTGTCATGACTTACAAATCAGTCACTTAGCAAGGACACCTAAGACCAATCTCTTGTCATGACTTACAAATCAGTCACTTAGCAGCAAGGACACCTAAGACCAATCTCTTGTCATGACTTACAAATCAGTCACTTAGCAACTTACAAATCAGTCATAGCATGACTTACAAACCAATCTCTTGTCATGACTTACAAATCAGTCACTTAGCATGACTTACAAATCAGTCACTTAGCAAGGACACCTAAGACCAATCTCTTGTCATGACTTACAAATCAGTCACTTAGCAAGGACACCTAAGACCAATCTCTTGTCATGACTTACAAATCAGTCACTTAGCAAGGACACCTAAGACCAATCTCCTGTCATGACTTACAAATCAGTCACTTAGCAAGGACACCTAAGACCAATCTCTTGTCATGACTTACAAATCAGTCACTTAGCAAGGACACCTAGGACCAATGACTTACAAAAATAGCAAGGACACCTAAGACCAATCTCTTGTCATGACTTACAAATCAGTCACTTAGCAAGGACACCTAAGACCAATCTCTTGTCATGACTTACAAATCAGTCACTTAGCAAGGACACCTAAGACCAATCTCCTGTCATGACTTACAAATCAGTCACTTAGCAAGGACACTTAAGACCAATCTCTTGTCATGACTTACAAATCAGTCTTGCATGACTTACAAATCAGTCACTTAGCAAGGACACCTAAGACCAATCTCTTGTCATGACTTACAAATCAGTCACTAGCAGCAAGGACACCTAAGACCAATCTCTGTCATGATTTCATGTCTTAACAAGGACACCTAAGACCAATCTCTTGTCATGACTTACAAATCAGCAGCAAGGACACCTAAGACCAATCTCTTGTCATGACTTACAAATCAGTCACTTAGCAAGGACACCTAAGACCAATCTCTTGTCATGACTTACAAATCAGTCACTTAGCATGACTTACAAATCAGTCACTAAAGCAAGGACACCTAAGACCAATCTCCTGTCATGACTTACAAATCAGTCACTTTGCATGACTTACAAATCAGTCACTTAGCAAGGACACCTAAGACCAATCTCCTGTCATGACTTACAAATCAGTCACTTAGCATGACTTACAAATCAGTCACTTTGCAAGGACACCTAAGACCAATCTCCTGTCATGACTTACAAATCAGTCACTTAGCATGACTTACAAATCAGTCATAGCAAGGACACCTAAGACCAATCTCCTGTCAAGACTTACAAATCAGTCACTTAGCAAGGACACCTAAGACCAATCTCTTGTCATGACTTACAAATCAGTCACTTAGCAAGGACACCTAAGACCAATCTTCTGTCATGACTTACAAATCAGTCACTTAACAAGGACACCTAAGACCAATCTCTTGTCATGACTTACAAATCAGTCACTTAGCAAGGACACCTAAGACCAATCTCTTGTCATGACTTACAAATCAGTCACTTAGCAAGGACACCTAGACCAATCTCTTGTCATGACTTACAAATCAGTCACTTAGCAAGGACACCTAAGACCAATCTCTTGTCATGACTTACAAATCAGTCACTTAGCAAGGACACCTAAGACCAATCTCTTGTCATGACTTACAAATCAGTCACTTAGCATGATTTACAAATCAGTCTAGCAGACCAAAATCAGTCACTGTCATGACTTACAAATCAGTCACTTAGCAAGGACACCTAAGACCAATCTCTTGTCATGACTTACAAATCAGTCACTTAGCAAGGACACCTAAGACCAATGACTTACAAATCAGCCACTTAGTAGGACACCTAGGACCAATCTTCTGTCATGACTTACAAATCAGTCACTTAGTAAGGACAAATAAGACCAATCTCTTATCATGACTTACAAATCAGTCACTTAGCAAGGACACCTAAGACTAATCTTCTGTCATGACTTACAAATCAGTCACTTAGCAAGGACACCTAAGACCAATCTTCTGTCATGACTTACAAATCAGTCACTAGCAAGGACACCTAGACCAATCTTCTGTCATGACTTACAAATCAGTCACTTAGCAAGGACACCTAAGACCAATCTCTTGTCATGACTTACAAATCAGTCACTTAGCAAGGACACCTAAGACCAATCTCTTGTCATGACTTACAAATCAGTCACTTAGCATGACTTACAAATCAGTCACTTAGCATGACTTACAAATCAGTCACTTAGCATGACTTACAAATCAGTCACTTAGCATGACTTACAAATCAGTCACTTAGCAAGGACACCTAAGACCAATCTCTTGTCATGACTTACAAATCAGTCACTTAGCAGCAAGGACACCTCAGACCAATCTCTTGTCATGACTTACAAATCAGTCACTTAGCAGCAAGGACACCTAAGACCAATCTCTTGTCCTGACTTACAAATCAGTAGCATGACTTACAAATCAGTCACTTAGCAAGGACACCTAAGACCAATCTCTTGTTATGACTTACAAATCAGTCACTTAGCAAGGACACCTAAAACCAATCTCCTGTCATGACTTACAAATCAGTCACTTAGCAGCAAGGACACTAAGACCAATCTCTTGTCATGACTTACAAATCAGTCACTTAGCATGACTTACAAATCAGTCTTAGCAAGGACACCTAAGACCAATCTCTTGTCATGACTTACAAATCAGTCACTTAGCAAAGGACACCTAAGACCAATCTCTTGTCATGACTTACAAATCAGTCACTTAGCAAGGACACCTAAGACCAATATCTTGTCATGACTTACAAATCAGTCACTTAGCAAGGACACCTAAGACCAATCTCTTGTCATGACTTACAAATCAGTCACTTAGCAAGGACACCTAAGACCAATCTCTTGTCATGATTTACAAATCAGTCACTTAGCAGCAAGGACACCTAATACCAATCTCTTGTCATGACTTACAAATCAGTCACTTAGCATGATTTACAAATCAGTCACTTAGCATGACTTACAAATCAGCCACTTAGCATGACTTACAAATCAGTCACTTAGCAAGGACAACTAAGACCAATCTCTTGTCATGACTTACAAATCAGTAGCAAGGACACTAAGACCAATGACTTACAAATCAGCCACTTAGCAAGGACACCTAGGACCAATCTTCTGTCATGACTTACAAATCAGTCACTTAGTAAGGACAAATAAGACCAATCTTTTATCATGACTTACAAATCAGTCACTTAGCAAGGACACCTAAGACTAATCTTCTGTCATGACTTACAAATCAGTCACTTAGCAAGGACACCTAAGACCAATCTTCTGGTCATGACTTACAAATCAGTCACTTAGCAAGGACACCTAAGACCAATCTTCTGTCATGACTTACAAATCAGTCACTTAGCAAGGACACCTAAGACCAAATGACTTACAAATCAGTCACTTAGCAGCAAGGACACCTAAGACCAATCTCAATGACTTCTGTCATGACTTAGCATGACTTACAAATCAGTCACTTAGCATGACTTACAAATCAGTCACTTAGCATGACTTACAAATCAGTCACTTAGCATGACTTACAAATCAGTCATCAAGGTAAGACCAATCTCTTGTCATGACTTACAAATCAGTCACTTAGCAAGGACACCTAGACCAATCTCTTGTCATGACTTACAAATCAGTCACTTAGCAAGGACACCTAAGACCAATCTCTTGTCATGACTTACAAATCAGTCACACTTAGCATGACTTACAAATCAGTCACTTAGCAAGGACACCTAAGACCAATCTCTTGTCATGACTTACAAATCAGTCACTTAGCAAGGACACCTAAGACCAATCTCCTGTCATGACTTACAAATCAGTCACTTAGCAGCAAGGACACCTAAGACCAATCTCTTGTCATGACTTAAAATCAGTCATGACTTACAAATCGGTCACTTAGTCAAGGACACCTAAGACCAATCTCTTGTCATGACTTACAAATCAGTCACTTAGCAGGACAAGGACAATCTCTTGTCATGACTTACAAATCACTTTAGCAAGGACACCTAAGACCAATATCTTGTCATGACTTACAAATCAGTCACTTAGCAAGGACACCTAAGACCAATCTTCTGTCATGACTTACAAATCAGTCACTTAGCAAGGACACTAAGACCAATCTCTTGTCATGACTTACAAATCAGTCACTTAGCAAGGACACCTAAGACCAATCTCTTGTCATGAGTTACAAATCAGTCACTAACAGCAAGGACACCTAGGACCAATGACTTACAAATCAGTCATGACTTACAAATCAGTCATAACTTACAAAGTCACTTAGCAGACCAAATGACTTACAAATCAGTCACTTAGCAGATCAGTCTGTTGTCATGACTTACAAATCAGGTAGCAAGGACACCTACAAACCAATCTCTTGTCATGACTTACAAATCAGTCACTTAGCAAGGACACCTAAGACCAATCTCTTGTCATGACTTACAAATCAGTCACTTAGCAAGGACACCTAAGACCAATCTCTTGTCATGACTTACAAATCAGTCACTTAGCAAGGACACCTAAGACCAATCTCTTGTCATGATTTACAAATCAGTCATAGCAAGGACACCTAAGACCAATCTCTTGTCATGATTTACAAATCAGTCACTTAGCAAGGACACCTAAGACCAATCTCCTGTCATGACTTACAAATCAGTCACTTAGCAAGGACACCTAAGACCAATCTCTTGTCATGACTTACAAATCAGTCACTTAGCAAGGACACCTAAGACCAATCTCTTGTCATGACTTACAAATCAGTCACTTAGCAAGGACACCTAAGACCAATCTCTTGTCATGACTTACAAATCAGTCACTTAGCAAGGACCTAAGACCAATCTCCTGTCATGATTTACAAATCAGTCACTTAGCAAGGACAAATAAGACCAATCTCTTGTCATGATTTACAAATCAGTCACTTAGTAAGGACAAATAAGACCAATCTCTTGTCATGACTTACAAATCAGTCACTTAGTAAGGACACCTAAGACCAATCTCTTGTCATGACTTACAAATCAGTCACTTAGCAAGGACACCTAAGACCAATCTCTTGTCATGACTTACAAATCAGTCACTTAGCAAGGACACCTAAGACCAATCTCTTGTCATGACTTACAAATCAGTCACTTAGTAAGGACACCTAAGACCAATCTCTTGTCATGACTTACAAATCAGTCACTTAGCAAGGACACCTAAGACCAATCTTTTGTCATGACTTACAAATCAGTCACTTAGCAAGGACAAATAAGACCAATCTCTTGTCATGACTTACAAATCAGTCACTTAGCAAGGACACCTAAGACCAATCTTCTGTCATGACTTACAAATCAGTCACTTTCACAGCTTGCATTGGACATACTTGCTTTGTTTGTGTTATTGGAATTCATCCCATCCACCATAAGAGGGTGATCTCAGGTTGAATTAAGAGGAAAGAACAAGTAGATAGAAGTGTAAGAAGAGGGACCACCAACTCTTGTCAACCACCTCTGCATTGGACATACATTTTAATCCAAGCTCTAGTCAGGGCATTCACATGTGTATTTCAATCAGTGATAGAGAAGACAACAAGGAAAAACCCAACAAGGAAAACAATAATACAAAAAGAACATGTCCAAAAGTTACCAATTAAAGAGGGCGAACAAATAAACACAAGTCAAATCAAGGACGTTGCTTTTTGAACAGAGGAAAGTGTGCGAGAGAAAAAAAGATGCTAGGGTTCTTCTAAGCCTTACAGCCCCTAAGAAAACAGAATCCTATCTTGGTTTCTGTGACATTAAGCCCCCAATATGATGCTGGTCTGTTACAGGCTCCCAAAGTCACAGCTGCCACCCATTAGCTTTGATTGACTCAATGAATTTTACCCCATCCACCACATGAAGTGATCTCAGGGTTAATTCAGGAGAAACACAATAGGACAATAGAGATGTGAAACTGTGAAAGGCAAGAAGTACCAAGCATTAGTTTGCACTATCTGCCTACCACACCCATTGGCACATGTGTGTGCGTGTGTGTGGTGAAGTGAGGAAGACTGTGTTAGGTGTCTTTTCCATCAACACCCATGTTGGGCCTAACAAAACATTTTCCCATTGGAATTTATCATGTCCCACCAAAGACATCACGTAAAGATTGCTTTATTAGGGTGTTGGGTCTACAATAGAAAGTGAAGAAAGACAATGGTACACAAAGACAAAAGACAACACATAAAGATTGCTTTATTAGGGTGTTGGGTCTACAATAGAAAGTGTGAGAAAGACAATGGTACACAAAGACAAAAGACAACACATAAAGATTGCTTTATTAGGTGTTGGGTCTACAATAGAAAGTGTGAGAAAGACAATGGTACACAATCTGGGTACTCACAATAAACCTATGCTTGACGGAGGCTCCAATCTTACTCTCATCAGGGATAGCACTAGCCCCACGTGGTTCCCCTTCACATAGAATGGAATTGTCTGGAATAACATTACTGAAAAAGGCATTACCCAAGTTAGAAATTAGAATATAAAACTTTTTTCTTCTTTTCTTCTTCATAGTAGCAACTCAATTCTCAAGTATTACTGTCACCACGCATGGTTAATCAAATGTTGTCAAAAGCCACGTATTTCAGTTCTTTTAAGCTTTCCATGCTACTGCTGACTTTAGTTTTATCCACACTTTGATGATGTCTATGCTTTTGATTTGGATTTGATTTTACACACATCCACAACTAAGGTGATCTCGGGGTTTTTGGTAGGATTTTTAATTTTGCCCAGACTGCCTGTATATAGCCAAGGGATCTTTAATGTGTAGAGTGTTGTGATCTGTACACAGGACCTCCTTTTTATCGTTGTCCAATGGGACTAGGTGTCGATCTACCTACCTGGGATCTTTAACGTGCACAGAGTGTTGTGATCTGCTGTCAGGCCTTTAACTTACAACCTTTTGATTGAGAGGCTGACACCTTACCTTTGGACTATCAAGTCCCTCAAACGTCCAAATCAGAGAAATGATATGACGGGGTTATTCCTTTCATAGCAATGAAACCTTAAATAAGTTTAAAGACATTTAATTAGTCAGGCTAGAACAAAGACAAACAAACATGTGTGGGACTCACGTTGCTAATGAAATCTCAGCCTTGTTGATGAGTTTGAATTTGGCCTCCACTTTGTCATTGATAGGTGTAGATTCTGTGCTTGAGCTGTGTGATACAAGAAGCAAAAACTCTCATATGGACACCAATTCAAACTTCTTTTACATGCATTAGTCTTTTTGGTTTTTCTTGTTCATTTTTCTTGTTCATTCATCTATTTATATATATATATATATATATATATATATTCATTTTATCTATTGGTTCTTCTATTTTTTAATTTTATTCTGTTATATATTTCTTCATTTATCTATTCATTCATTTATCTATTTATGTATTGATTCATTTATGTATTTATATATTTATTCATTTATTTATTCATTTATTATTTTTTCATTTATCCATTTAGTCATTTATCCATTTAATCCTTTATTTATTCATTCATTTATCCATTTATTCATCTATCTATTTATTCATTTGTCCGTTTATTCATCTATTTATTTAATTATTTACCTATTTATTCATCTATTTATGTACTTATTCATTGATCTATTTATTCATTGATCTATTTATTCATCGATCTATTTATTAATTAATTTATTTATTTATTCATTGATTCAATTACAAAATCATAGCTGCCAACCGTTTCAACAAAAACCAGACTCTAGCAGTGTGAACCTATTCTTACATGTATGACAACCCGTAACATCCCAGGAAACATTGATAATTGACTGAAATTAACCCCTTTATGGTAATTACTTCATTTGAAGGAAGTTTTCTGCTTTAGAGTTTAAAAATCAGCAGTATGTATACATATTCATTTCTAGTTTTAACTTTATTAAAAATCATCTTGAATCTCACAACTTGATGCGGTATTTAATGTATGCATACTTGTACTTACGTGTTCACCCAAGATATGATAGAATACATTTCCTTTGTCTCCGCCATTTCACGGGGAATATCCAAGAGCATGGTGAAAAAGACACTCTTATCTGTGCGCAAGGATTGCCGATGTGGTCACAGAGAATCAAGCTGTCGTTACTCTTTACAGTATTACAGGTTACTGCGCTCTAAGGGAATAAAAACAGGTAAATCATACGGAAATGTCAATACGTGATTGAATGAAAAGATGGGTGCCAAGGTGGTCTCACTGTCTTATCAACAAATGTCAAAACGACCATAAGAAATAAACATTGGGAGGAAAAGAGCGTGACCTTTTCTATAACAAAAGGATGTTCAAATACAGAGTGTATTTTTCAAGCCTTTATGGCTCTTGCCATGGGGAAATGTCCTAAAGGACCTAATGTATAAAGCTAGAACAAATCATAAGGGAAATAATATTACAAAAACTTTACAATGTTTAGTGAATCTTTTTTTAATCATTGAGTCGCACAGAAATACATTTTCACATATATTCTGGGTAATTTTTGTGTGTGTGTGTGTGTGTGTGTGTGTGTGTGTGTGCGTGGGTTGAGTGGGGGGAGACATATATAAAAAGTACAGATGGGGTTTCAATTCAATGAAAGGTGTGCTTGGCTTAGTGAGTGTAAAATGAAATCATTAAAAATCAATATGAAGCTAGCAGTGGTGGATGGGGTTTACATTACGGTCTCAATATCATGGTGCTTCCTATTGACGTCAACACTCGTCTTTCATTGCTATAAAATGTTAGCAAGGAATGGTGAAAAAACCTATAATCATCCACTGTTAGTTAAACACAAATCACAAAAGAAAACAAACAACTACAAGGTTGAGCAGAAGGGATGGGAATAAAGGAGAATATGAAATGTTGTGCTCTTTGACTTAAATCTTACAAAACAATGAAAACTTTCTTTTTCTTTTTTACTCTAACAATTATTCCAAACAATTGAAAGGGATGAGTGCATCAAACAAAAGAACTGGATCTTGTTAGATAAAATGGTAATTCTTGTCTTGGTGCAATCAGTATAACAGTACTGGAATGCCCTCCCACTGAGTCTTAGAGAGTCAAAGTCAATGTCAATTTTTAGAAACAACATCATATCTTTTTAACTAATTAAATGAAAAATGACATAATCTTATTAGGGCCGTATTAATCTTGTGCGTGTATGAGTGCATGTATGTATGTCTGATTGTGGAATATGAATTCATGACAGTTTTTATTTTTAAATGCCTTTCTTCTTCTTGTTTGCATTGTCGATTTTCTTGTCATAAATCGCACAGTTTTTATGCTGCATTCATGTAGCTTGATGTATGTAATTCATATTGTGTATCATATGTAATATATATTTTTCTTAAAATATAGAGCTTTACCCTTCTTAGGATGAGTGCTCAATAGAAATGTACATTATGATTATTATTATTATTGTTATTATCATTATCATTATTATTATTATTATTATTATTATTATTATTATTATTATTATTATTATTATTATTATTATCATTATTATTACTACTTTTTCCTATTCAATCAAAAAAAACAACAACAAAATAACAGCTCCACTTGCAACTTTGTAAAAGTGAATGGGAAAGACGAGTGATGGAAAGAAAGAAATGTCATATATGAGATGCCACTGAGCATTGGGTAGGCAACCAGAAAGTAAGGCCGTGGATGCATGTAAAAAATATTCTGCTAACAAGGTGTATAAAATCTCTACTGCTATTGATAACATTCAGAGGGCAATACAAAATTAATAATTTTGTCTTTAAGTTGTTTCATTTTGCTTGTTGGTTTATTTTTATTTTTTTGTCCGTTCCATTTTTTAATCAGTTTAATTTTTTCTCTTGTTTTTTTGCTTCTTAGTTTGAATTGTTTGTTTAGTTTTGTTTATTAGGTGGTTAAAATCCTTGTTTTATTTTAAAATTTTGTTCTGGTTTTTGTCCTATTGTTTTGGGGTTGAGATTTTTTGTTGTTATCCTGTCAACACGCCCTTCACCCCACCCCTTTGTTAAACAAGGGACCAAGAATGGCTTGTTTTAACTTGTGGAGACTAGATGTAGTTCTGTAGACCCAAAAGTTGTCAGTGTATTCAATGTTCACTCCAATCAGGACTGGCAGCAATGTCGTAAACAGTAAACATATCATCATATATTTGTGGCTGTGAACTTGTTGCACAAACTTTTACTGTTTGTCTATTCTATACATCTTTTCACATTGGACTGTTTGACAATTTCACTTTGGTTTGTCTATTCTATACATCTTTTCCACATTGGACTGTTTGACCAATTTCTGCTTTGGTTTGTCTATTCTATACATCTTTTCCACATTGGACTGTTTGACCAATTTCTGCTTTGGTTTGTCTATTCTATACATCTTTTCCACATTGGACTGTTTGACCAATTTCTGCTTTGGTTTGTCTATTCTATACATCTTTTCCACATTGGACTGTTTGACCAATTTCTGCTTTTTTGGTGAAACTATTTAACCAGAGAGGTATCGTAGGACAATTGATGGATGACGAGACGATTCAAAATCTCTGCATGTAAAAAAAGACCCACCCAGGACAGAGACTTCTCTAAGCTAGCTTAACGTGCATGCTACCATAACAGACATGAGCATTCCGGCAAATAGACAAACTGAAAGTGTCTACAACGCAAACTTTTAAACTTATTTTTTACACTGACTACAACAACAACAAAAGTTGCAATTTGACACACGCCATATTTACCTGATCCATCTGAAGCATTGCAAAAATAAAAAAGAATACAAAAGGTAAAACAATAACAGAGGTGGTATGATACACGCATATTTGATACATCTGCACCCAGTCACACCTATCAAATAATTTCTTTATCAAAGTGACATTTTAAATATTCATACTTTTACAAAGACTCAATAATTACTTGGCAAGAACCCCAAGTATTTGATTTGATTTGAATTTACCCACATCCACAACTCAGGTGATCTTCAGGGTTTTGGTAGGATTTTTTATTTTTCCTAGACTGCCCTGTAAGCAACCAAGAGATCACGTGCACATAGTGTGGGCATCTGCACACAGGACCTCCTTTTTATCATCATTCTTCGATGGGACTAGGTGTCAATTCCCCTACCTGAACCAGGCGGGCCAGTTGTTTTGCTAGCAAAATTTCAAGAATATTTTTCAACTGTCGAGGCTTTTGCTCATGATCTTTTGGTTGAGAGGTTGACATCTTGCCTGTGGACAGTTCTAACAATTTTCTTTGTAATCAGCTTCTAAATAGAAAGCCTCTTATAAAATAAATCTCATTGGGAAATATTAAGGCCAATGACATAGCTGACTGGCCAGTTAGAACATGTCTGCATATCTAAGAACTGAAATAAAATATTCTTGTGCGATAGCTATAAAATGAAAAACAATTTATGCAAGCTTTGATAATAGGCACAATATCGTACAATATGTCTTTGTTTCTAGGGTAAAACTTACAGAAGACTTGATTCCTGGTACGTCACCAACGGTGGTTTCTGGACATAGATACGAGTAAGGTAGGCTGGCTCTCCTTGATTCTTAACTCCAAGAACCAACTGAAGCTCGTTTTTGGCCTTGATCACCATTTCGTATTCGTTGTCTCCGATTCTAGGTAAAAATAATTAAATGTAAGTCAGTCATCTTTCGGCATTGATAGAAACATGGCAACTAATGACAAGTCACAGGCTTGGTAAAAAATTAACTGTTAGCCACTTGAATCCTGCCTTCTTCTAAATTACTATTTAGCATAGTGTTGGTGAAACTGTCTAAATGACAAAATCTGGTATAAATGGGATTTGAGATTTGTCCTTCAAATCGATGAATTACGCTTCTTTGTCTAGATATGGTTAAATAACCTTATAGAAAGGGCTCATTTTAGAAAGGTTTTAGTTATACACAAGATCTAAATGTAGATTTCCATTGTAGAGGCTCATTCTAATAGAAAGGTTTTAGTTATACACAAGATCTAAATGTAGATTTCCATTGTAGGGCTCATTCTAATAGAAAGGTTTTTTTAGTTATACACAAGATCTAAATGTAGATTTCCATTGTAGGGCTCATTCTAATAGAAAGGTTTTAGTTATACACAAGATCTAAATGTAGATTTCCATTGTAGGGCTCATTCTAATTCTAATAGAAAGGTTTTAGTTATACACAAGATCTAAATACAGATTTCCGTTGTAGGGCTCATTCTAATAGAAAGTTTTAGTTATACACAAGATCTAAATACAGATTTCCATTGGTCTTCCTGCCTAGAAAACTCTGACTTTGAAAGTCAAGGAGTGGACTTCCTTGTTTAGATCTGTCACAAAATTCAACACTAACCGTGTCGGTCTATTTTGTGTACAACTGATGTTTTTTATTCCATTTACTATATTCTAAAGACTAAAGCAGTTATCAAATTTTAATCCAAAAGACATAACATATTGTTGGCAGCCTAGGTCGATGATCTATCACATTTTTTTTGCTTCTCTTGTAAAATCAGGTCAGGCGGACTAATGTGTTTAGACAGTTTCACTGACATATATCACATTATTTAAAGAATGCTATAATTGAGTTGTAACCATAAGGTTATGTACGTGCAAATAATCCATTCTCACAGTCAGTATGCATGAAATCATGATGGTGTTTTTCCCAAGAAAATTGAATTACCGTAACATAAAACATTGTTTCCAAACTCTTTGTGTGGACATTTAAACATCAAATTTGTCCTTTACTGATTAAGTCTGGTGTCATGACAATTACAGTGCAAAGAATGAGATAAAGCAACACATCACAATAAGGTAAGTATAGGAGAAGGATACCCCCACCTACATAAAACAAAAATATACGTCAAAGACAAGAGAAAAAACCCTACAACCCACAAAGAAGAAAAGAAAAACAAAAAAGTCCCTCGTGCCCAAATCAATTGAAATTTGACAAGTTTTCCCATATAAACATAATTGTCAACTTTTTCACATCGAAAAACAGACTCTGACAGTGGGAATTAAGTCTATCTTAGATGACGAGCCGTAATATTCCAAAAAAAACATTGATAAATATATAACGAAAAATCTGCTAATCACTGGCCTTTTAGGTAAAGTGCAACAGTAGTTTTGCAAACTCGAAATGGCGCCTCTGGACTTTCACCCCAAACTCTCTGCGTCTCTAACGTCAACTTAAGCCTTCTAAAAGCAGAAACACATGTAATCCTGACATACATACTTTTCAAGGTAAACACAGACTCAAATATAAATAAATGTCTTAAATACGTTGCTACATGCTAGTTGACAGATATTCCAAAATAACAATAATCTAATCACATCAAATATCAACCAAGAAAAAAAGCAATGTTAACTCAGGATAACATGACAGAAACTCAAAGGGCTGTTAAAAACAACAATATATAATTCTTTAAAAGAGGGTGAAATGATGAAGGAGATACTAACTTTGTGAGATCATCAACAGGAGACAGTAGCTGAGATGTGAACTGAAGGTTACTGAAGCATTCATTGTCATCTCCACACTCTTTGACAAAATCAACCTGTTCAAAAAAGATGTCTTTGGTGAATGCTTTGTAGTATTTTGTTGTTGTTGCTGGTCTGTCATTCAGGAAATGTTAAGAGTTTGATTTGATTTGAATTTACCCACATCCACAACTAAGGCGATCACAGGGTTTTAGTAGAATTTCTATTTTGCTCAGACTGCCATGTAAATAGCCAAGAAATCTCTAATGTGCATAGTGTTGAGATCTGCACACAGGGCCTCCTTTTTATCATTAATCTCCGATGGGACTAGGTGTCGATCCATCTACCTGGACAAGAGAGGTAGTTTTACTCGAGAGAAAAACTCAAAATAAATTTTCAACCGACAGAGCTTGAACCCACGACCCTCTGGTTGAGAGGCCAACACCTTGCCTCTGGACTACTGAGTCCCCTCTCAGAAATGTAAGGAAAAACAAAGCAGCCTATATACAACACCCACACTGATTCCACAACTCAGCATAAAATAATCTGCATACCTGCATTCTAGGCAGAACTTCATTCATAGAAGTAGTTCTTTCAAGCCTGATAGGCCAATAGAGTCAGAGCTTTGCCAGCTTTCTGTAGCCTGAAGCCGAACAGGTGATAATAATCACCTACTAGACAGCATGTTAGTCTAATGCTAGTTTTTACTCCCATGTTTTGTTAGAACTTGTTCCCACTCACATCTGCTAGTCTAATGCTAGTTTTTACTCCCCATGTTAGCACTTGTTCCCACTCACATCTGCTAGTCTAATGCTAGTTTTTACTCCCATGTTTTGTTAGAACTTGTTCCCACTCACATCTGCTAGTCTAATGCTAGTTTTTACTCCGATGTTTTGTTCGAACTTGATCCCACTCACATCTGCTAGTCTAATGCTAGTTTTTACTCCCATGTTAGAACTTGTTTTAACCAAAGAACACAAAGTCGGACCTAACTTTTCTAGGATTCGAACCTGAGATCTCATGATTCCAAGTCCAGCAGCCTAGTCAGTCA
The DNA here is from genome assembly GCA_037039925.1 of Doris montereyensis. NCBI lineage: Eukaryota > Metazoa > Mollusca > Gastropoda > Nudibranchia > Dorididae > Doris > Doris montereyensis. Next base: position 16,789 of record JAXRKP010000568.1, read on the forward strand.
GCCAGTAACACCACATGTCATTCAGGTAATGTTAGAAAAGCCTATCGGCAAATATCCATGCAATGAGGATTCTCCTCTGTTAGTCATTGACTATCTGATAGAAATCTCTATTAAAAGCAATGGTTTGGGGTGTCAAAGCATAAAAAAGGTGCAGGTCGTGTCGTGGTCAACATACCTCTACAGGGACTGTGTTGCTTCCCATTAAAGAGCTTTCAGTGTCAAGAATTGGATATTTGTTTATTTCTGCTTCAGCACTTTCTGGATAACTACTTGGGAACACAGAGGAATCAGTGCTTAGGCCAAATTCATAGGTGAATGTTATTGGGTTCAACTTGTCATCAAATGAAGTCTGAGGAGGAATGTAAGAGGTAAATTACATACAGCAATCTCTCAAGACATTAAAATTGTAATAGCATTTGTCAACAATCAATATAACAAACAAACAAGACATTTATGCCCTTATGCTTTGAACTAAGATGCAGAAACTAAGATGCAGAAACTAAAAACACATAATATGCTAGAACTGAAGAACATCGTCATACCCCTGGAAAATATGGCAAAACAAAGGGAGACAAAAATAATAAAACAAATACACAGAAACATTTTGATTTACGCATCTTCTAATATTTGGCTGACAAAATCAATTACAGCAGTAAAAAGTAGAGCTACAAGGTTTCACAAGAAGACTGATATTCACTCACTTTGATTATAGCAATCTCAGTAACGCCACACGGTGGCCTTAGGGACAAGAGTCATAGACTTGCCCTCAACAATTTTTTTGTTTACATCTTTGGCATCTTGAAGCTCCACTCTGGCAATGCGTCGTGGCTTTTCTGCCTCTAACGTGTAAATGACATTGGGAATGATGGTCAGGCTGGGAGAAAAAAGAAACCAAAAAGAAGGAAATGATGACAAAGGTGGTGATAAACAACGCTATTTAAACTCCACAGTTAATTACCAAAAAGATTTCCGACACAGCCAAACTTTTCCTCAACTAGGCTGAGGGAATATTGGATTTTTTAAGCTATAAATTTAAAAAATACAGGATTATGTGCGAAAAACAGAGCTGTTATGTTCTTTTTACAACAGTACAATACTGAAAAAGGTCTCATTTGAAAGGAAAGAATTGCTTATAACCTTAACTGTTCATTTTAGGTGTTCAATAAAATTCCTATAACAGTATGATAAAATCATGATAAAAATTGTAGGGCCGAATTTTTTGTGTCTTTCACCCTTTTTTACTCAAAAAATAAAGAAAGAAAGAATTACATGAAAAACTGTTGCTAGTGCAATTTTAAATCTGTTTAACACTTCAACAGTTCTCTGTCATACTGTCTTTCAGTGATTGGGGGGGGGTGTTGCCAACCGTCACAATTGGTAACATAGGTCACACTGCCAGGCATTGGACAGGTAAGCACCTGTACGGGGAGTAGATGATCCCGAGTCTCCTGCTGCCTTGCAGGTCAGTCTTGGCTGACCAAAGGCTTAGGGAGTTAACCCTGACAGAAAACAACCTGCTGCCTTGCAGGTCGGTCTTGGCTGACCAAAGGCTTAGGAGTTAACCCTGAAAGAAAACAACCTGCTGCATTGCATGCCAGTCTTGGTTGACCAAAGGTTAAGGGAGTTAACCCTGACAGAAAATAACAACCTGCTGCCTTACAGGCTGGTCTTGAATGACCAAAGGCTAAGGGAGTTAACCCTGACAGAAAATAACAAGGCCTGGCAGGGGGCCTCAAGATGGCAGCTCCACCATCTACCTAGGGTACAGGTGGCTAATCCCCTGCTTATCCGGGAAACCTAACTGATGCAGAGAAATAAATATAATATACCCTGCTTGACCTTTCAATGACAAAAATGGAAAGAACACGGACTGTGATTTTTGGAACATGGAACATTAGGGCAATAAATGGAAAAGAGTTAGAATTAGTTGGAGAAATCGAAAATTTCAAAGTAGATATTTTGGCTATTACAGAAACAAAGAAAAAGGACAAGGAATAGAAAATGTAGGACCAAATAATATTTTAATCTTCTCAGATGTCAAAGTAGGTCTCCTAGTGCATAAAAGGCATGAAAAGCTACTAGAAAGATGAAATTTATAAGCCCACAGCTATTGAAGGTAAATGTTAAACCAAAAGGAAGAGAAATTAAATTATTAATAGCTTATGGACCAAACGAAGACGCCACTAAAGAAGAAAAAGATACCTTCGAAAACGATTTACAAATAGCTGCAGAGAATCTTAAACACAAACAGGAACTAATGGTTTTAGGAGATTTAACTGCTAGAGTAGGCAACAATATAGAAACATCAGGTGGAGTAATAGGTAAAGAAGGAGAGACAACAACTTCTCCAAATGGAGAGAGACTAATATATTTTTGCCTAAAGAATAACATGAAAATAGCCAACACCTTTTTCCTCATAAAGATATCCACAAATGTACAAGAGTAAATGAAGACGGGTGTGAAAAGTCAATGATAAACTACATAATAGTTAAAAGCTCCCTTTTTTTACAGTACATTGGATGCAAGATTAAACAGAGGAGCAGAAATATTTAGTGATCATCACCTAGTGATTGCCAAAATGAGATTACTGACTGAAGAAAACAAACAGAAAAGGAAAGAGAAGAAAGCTACTAAACTCAAAATAGAAGAACTAAAATAAACAGTAGTAAAACAGGTATATCAATCTAGGATAAAAAGATTTATCAGTGAAAGACAGATGGATCTGAATGATAGCACAATAGAAGAAAAGTGGAGAATGTATAAAGAAACACTCCTCAGTTGTACTGAAGAGGTCTGTGGTAGGAAACAAATTAAAGGAGATAGGAAAAGAACAGCATGGTGGAATGAGAATGTCAAAAATAAGATCAAAGAAAAGAAGGATGCCTGGAAGAAATACTTGCAAACAAAGAGACCAGAGGATAGGATAGATTACGTGAATAAAAGAACTATCGCCAAAGAGGAAGGAAAGCAAAACAGGAACATTGGGAAGAGTTTGGACAAAGACTTCAAAGAAAGCTATCAAGGAAATCAAGAGCTGTTCTGGGAAGGCAATGAAGAGCATGAGAAAGACCAAAGCATGCCCAATACGACAAATTAAGAATGCCAAAGGAGAAATAATGAAAGAAGAAATACTGGAAACATGGAGAAAGCATTTTCAACAATTACATAATCCCTCCAGAACGTATGAAACAAGAAGTAAAGATCAATTAGTAAAAGTAACAAGTAATCCAGAGGAGACAGCTGAAGATGTAGATATATCAATGGAAGAAATCCAAACAGCAATAAGAAAAGTGAAATTAGGAAAAGCCCCAGCAGCAGATCAAGTTTATCCAGAAATGATTAAAAACCAAGGAGAGAGGCAGACAAACTACTACATGCAATATGCCAACAAGCATGGAAGTCCAAACAGGTGCCAGACGACTGGAAAAGGAACAGTAGTACCAATACATAAGAAAGGATCAATTATGGAATGCTCAAACTATAGAGGGATATTCCTACTTAGCGTTCCAGGAAAAGTGTATGCCAGGATACTGGAAATGAGACTAAGGAAAAGAGTAGAGGATCAGATTGAAGAACATCAGAGTGGATTTAGACCAGAAGAAGTGTACAAGACCACATATTTACAATTAGACAAATAATAGAAAAATTCCTTGAGAGAAACATTGACTTGCACCTGTGTTTTATTGACTTAGAAAAGGCATTTGACACTGTGAGGAGGGACGAACTATGGCATTCCTTAAAATAACACAATGTAGAGCAAAATTTGATAGAAGCCATTAAAAGTTTTTACAATAAACCAACATGTGCAGTGAGAGTAGCTGGAAACATATCTGCAGAATTTGATGTTGATATAGGAGTAAGACAGGGTTGCATCCTAAGTCCTCTTTTGTTTATCACATTTATGGATTCAGTCGCAAAGGCATCCTCAAAAATGAAGAAATTGAATGTAGGTATGTGGAAGCTCAAACCAGTAAATGTATCAATGCTTTCATTTGCCGATGATTTAGTTTTGTTTGGAAAATCAGAAAGTGACCTTCAGTCAAATATCAACATTATGAACAATGAACTAATTAAAATAGGAATGAGAGTAAATGCAAAGCAAACCAAAACAATGCTAGTAACTAGGAAGCTAAAACACAAAATCTTAAATTGGGCAGGAGAATTTAGAACAAGTTCAAAGCTACAATTACCTAAGAGTAATGATTGATTCAGAGGGAAAACTAAGAGAAGAAATCAGCTAGAGAATCCAAAAGGCAAGAGCAATATATAACCATCTAGAAAGGCTTTTGTAGGTAAACAAGAATTGTCAACAAAAACGAGAATGGCAGTATACAATACAGTTAATTGTCCTACTCTCCTCTATGGCAGCGAAACCTGGACCTTAGACAGTAGAGAATACAGTAGAGTTCAGGCAGCTGAAATGAAACATCTAAGAAGAGTAGTAGGGAAAACGAAAAAAGACAAAATCAGAAACACAACAATAAGAGATCAAACCAAAGCAGATGGCATAAAAACTAAGATAGAAACAAATGAATTGAGATGGTTTGGGCTTGTAAACAGAATGACAATAGAATAGCTAAATCAGTATACAGTGCTAAAGCCCAAGGTAAAAGACCAAAAGGCAGATCTCGTAGAAAGTGGAAAGACAATATAGAAGAGGCATTGAACATAGAAATTTAACTTTTTTGGAAGGAAACAGAAAATGCCAGGACAAGGCATCCTGGAGAAAGATCGTCTCGGGCATCTGAACTCATACACTGAAAGGTAGAATGGGAACTGATAAAGAAAGAAAGAAAGAAAGGTCACACTGCTGAATTTCGACATCCATCGTAATTGGCCATGAAGATAACATAACGGAAATTCGATGATTCTCGAAAATGGGATGAAGGTGTTGAAACCTGGCAATAAATTGAGTACAAACAATAGACGTATTAAAACATTACACCAAGAGAATGAACATAATCAAGCCTTTACCTATCCTCGGGTTTGGTGGTGAAATTTAAACACAGTTCCACGCCTACACAGCGAGTGTCCTTGAACTCATCCTTGACACCTGCTATTTCACACATTGGAGTAGCGTCTAGGTCAATGAGTTTTGGACTGACAGATATAGTAGGGTGCAGCCTGATGATTGGACGTGAGCGTATAAGAGCAACGGCGTCGGATTCATAGGCCCCGACTAAGAGATCGGGATATCCGTTGCCATCCAAGTCGGTTCCACCTGACAGGGAGTAGCCAAAGGACATCAGACCTGACACAGGAAGGTCGGAGGCCACTATCCTCTGGGGAATAAAAACAAGATGAACATAATTGAAAAGCCTTTGTTGAAATCATTGAAACATGTAACCACATAAACAAATAGACTTTACATAAGTCAACTCAATATCATTTTCCCTTTTAGATTCCAAGAAAGCTCTTGATAGGCAGCTAACTCTTTGACTACCACAAACTGATAAATCGGCTTCCCATACTGTGCTCAGACCTCAAACCGATGAATCGGCTTCCCATACTGTGCTCAGACCGCAAACCGATAAATCGGCTCTTCATGAGACACACATTATTCTTTTTGCTTTCTATTCCTTCCTTGTTTTTTATTCAACATCCCTGATTAAAACATCGGATGAAGTGGTAAAGACAATTGTCACAGTGCCCGATGTTGATGTAGTCCAGAAAGAAGACCTACAGTAATGACCACTTTGGGAAATAGGAAAAAGTGGGATGTTAGCCAGACTGGGATCTTAGGCTGACATGTAAAATACTTTCTCATTCTGTTACGGAAGGGTCTATTCTTCGCATCTCCTATCTTATGGGACTCTACTAAGGTTTACTAATGACGTGAAGACATTATCAGTTTCTCTTTTTAAACTTCACTTGAGCCATTGAGAATGTAATGGGCACTCCTCATCCACATGGGAAAAGCTGACCTTCACAGCAAAAGGTTGGCAGGAGGAACACGGCAAAATCCAGCCTGTTTGTTAGGGCAGGACGGAAATATCCAGCCATCTGCCACAAATGCGAAGATGGGTGTTGAGTGGCGTTTGTTTTCTCGTATTGGCCGGGAAAGCAGTTTCCAACACTTTAATTAGGCACAAGTGGTTGTATTAATTTCCTAGGCAAGTTTACAAATGAGATGGCCGTCATTTGTAATCATCGGAAACAATTAGCATGGTGACAACTCAGATAGGGAGAAAATTGTGTCGCAATCTGTCAACAAAAGTGGGATGTTAGCCGGACTGGATGTTATGGGGTCAATTTGTATTGAAATCAATACCATTTCTGACAAACTTTGGATCTTAGACTGACCGGGATCTTAGGCGGCCGGATGTTGGAGGCTATCACTGCATTTTAGGTTTTTTTCTTTATCTACGCCCCTTCTGTCGTACCAAAGTCAAATTCGTTCTTAACCTAGAAATAAAATAATGTAGTCAAAGAGTTACAACATAGTTATATCTTAGACTCAAACACTCTTCTTAAGCTCTTTGTATGATGGGAACAACATTTTCTCCTTAATATTTTAGCCAGCTGAATAAAATGAGAAACTAGGTTTACATTACTGTTGAGGTGTCAGGCTGTATATAGGCTGTATATAAATATGTGAAAAGTCTGTGGTTGTGTCTATGTGAAAAGTCTGTGGCTGTGTCTATGTGAAAAGTCTGTGGCTGTGTCTATGTGAAAAGTCTGTGGCTGTGTCTATGTGAAAAGTCTGTGGCTGTGTCTATGTGAATCAGTGCGTTATGTAACAAGCCACTACTTTGACAAGAAATGAAATATTTGAATCAATAACTAAAGGAGGATCTTACTTGGACGTAGAGAGGGGTGAATCCTGTAACAGAATCTTCTCCATGATACATGTACACAACTCCATTACCTTCATAAGGGGCACCAACGGCAAAATCTAGACAAATAAAAGCGTATTCTCAGTACAGCACACCTTCAATAGTAACATGGTATGTAATTGTGATTTACTTCTCCTTTTGTTTGGCAATATCAAAATACATGATTTCATGATTTAAACAAGTTTCTTTGTCATCAATTACAAAGCATTGCTCTTTTCCATATCTGACTCTGATCTAGGATATTCATGTGTACAAAAATTAACCGCTTTAAGTTTAAGCTGGTTTATTTTTGCTATTTTCGTCTCCTACAAAAGATCAGTCTCTAAAGTTTCATCAATTAAGACAAGTTTACACAAAGAACAGTTTTGCAATTCATTGCTTACCAAAACTAAAGATAAAAATAAGGTTGGATTTATAGCCTGAATCCCCACACAAACGAACAGGTTCACTGACTTTACATCATTTATTCCCCAGAAGGCCATTCAAGTCAAAATCCTTCTCAACACATTGGGTAGCATACAGTACAGCTGCCTGCTAGGCACTCCTACTAACATGGACAATATTCTTCTCTACCTACAGCTGGGCACTCATCCACATTTGAGTCCTGTAAGGAAAGCAGAGTCAAGTATCTTTTCCAAGTGCTTATTGTTTATTAAAAAACCCAGTAGCGCCAAGTCCTTGAAGAGAACAGTGACTAACACTACAGGGAGCACTGAGCATTGCACCGTTTGGTGTGATGGTTAAAACCGTGACGGGAGTGCAATACATCATATATTACACTTAAATTTATATCTTACTACACAGTATCAAACAAAAAGCGGGAAAAACGAGTGCAACATAAGAAACAAAATGCACACAAATTGCCAGCCATTTCAACTAAACATGCTGACAGTACCAACCTTGAAATCCATCCATGTTGATGTCACCCAGTTTTGTCAGACTTATACCAAACCGTGCATGCTCACAGTTCAACTCGACACATTCTTCATCCCCCATTTGCCTGCTTAAAACCTCAATAGGTTCAGTCTCTTTAGTAATCTGTAAAACATAAAAATCTTACATGAAGTCTTGCAAACGTTTTCATTTTCACTTCAATATATCAATGGTCACACATAAAACATAAACATAACCCTTACTTTCATGCCTACCATTTTCTTTTCATGAAATTGATTTTGTTTCCTATCGTCCATTTTATTGATTGATTTCATGAGTTATGGCACAATATTTGCACATCCTTTTCAATGAATCAACAAACAAACCAAAAATGTTTGTGACGACTGCTTGCTTGATAACTTTCTAAGAAGTAAGTCTTTCTATCATGTACTTACCATGTCGGGACCGCCAAGATACACATAAAAAGCACCACCGTAATTCCTTTTGTAATAGTAAGGAGCTCCAACTAGAAGATCATCAAATCTATGAAAAGAAATAATAACAACATCATTAAGACAATAGTTTGCTTTTTTTTAAAGAAAAAAAGCAAACAAAAAGAAAACTAAAAATACGCAGACAAGAAAATAATGGGGGAAAAAACAACAACCAGAAAAAGACCAACTTAACATGAGATAATATCTGGCAGCGTCTCTGTATAAGAATGTTTTTTGGCTTTAGATCGTTTTGTGCAAGGAATTAAAATCTGTGTCAAAACAAAATCAGAATGAATCACTTTTGGAAACGGAGGGGTGGAAATCTTTAGAAAAATGCAACATAAATTATAACACAAAACGTTAATCATTCTCACCCCAATCATGAAAAAAAGTTTCCAAAACAAGATTTATTTTTCTACACTTACACTACTCTCGCCTTTTCTTGCCTTCCAGCCACGTCAAATCCATGTCAGTGTATCACTTTATCTCACTACATTGGACATAGCACCACTCACACTACATTGGACATAGCACCACTCACACACTACATTAGACATAGCACCACTCACACACTACATTAGACATAGCACCACTCACACACTACATTAGACATAGCACCACTCACACACTACATTAGACATAGCACCACTCACACACTACATTGGACATAGCACCACTCACACACGACGACATAGCACCACTCACACACTACATTGGACATAGCACCACTCACACTACATTAGACATAGCACCACTCACACACTACATTAGACATAGCACCACTCACACACTACATTGGACATAGCACCACTCACACACTACATTAGTATTACCACTAGCACACACATTAGACATAGCACTCACACACTACATTAGACATAGCACCACTCACACACTACATTGGACATATTACCATTCACACACTACATTAGACATAGCACCACTCACACACTACATTAGACATAGCACCACTCACACTACATTAGACATAGCACCACTCACACACTACATTAGACATAGCACCACTCACACACTACATTGGACGTATTACCACTCACACACTACATTAGACATAGCACCACTCACACACTACATTAGACATAGCACCACTCACACACTACATTGGACGTATTACCATTCACACACTACATTAGACATAGCACCACTCACACACTACATTAGACATAGCACCACTCACACACTACATTAGACATAGCACCACTCACACACTACATTAGACATAGCACCACTCACACACTACATTAGACATAGCAACACTCACACACTACATTGACATATTACCATTCACACACTACATTAGACATAGCACCACTCACACACTACATTAGACATAGCACCACTCACACACTACATTAGACATATTACCACTCACACACTACCACATTAGACATAGCAACACTCACACACTACATTAGACATAGCACCACTCACACACTACATTAGACATAGCACCACTCACACACTACATTAGACATAGCACCACTCACACTACATTAGACATAGACACCACTCACACACTACATTAGACATAGCACCACTCACACACTACATTAGACATAGCACCACTCACACACTACATTGGACGTATTACCATTCACACACTACATTAGACATAGCACCACTCACACACTACATTAGACATAGCACAACTCACACACTACATTAGACATAGCACCACTCACACACTACATTAGACATAGCACCACTCACACACTACATTGGACGTATTACCATTCTCACACACACTACATTAGACACACTACATAGCACCACTCACACACTACATTGGACATAGCACCACTCACACACTACATTAGACATAGCACCACTCATAGCACCACTACATTGGACATATCACCACTCACACACTACATTAGACATAGCACCACTCACACACTACATTAGACATAGCACCATTCACACACTACATTAGACATAGCACCACTCACACACTACATTAGACATAGCACCACTCACACACTACATTAGACATAGCACCACTCACACACTACATTAGACATAGCACCACTCACACACTACATTAGACATAGCACCACTCACACACTACATTAGACATAGCACCACTCACACACTACATTAGACATAGCACCACTCACACACTACATTAGACATAGCACCACTCACACACTACATTAGACATAGCACCACTCACACTACATTAGACATAGCACCACTCACACACTACATTAGACATAGCACCACTCACACACTACATTGGACGTATTACCACCACTCACACACTACATTAGACATAGCACCACTCACACACTACATTAGACATAGCACCACTCCATTCACACTACATTAGACATAGCACCACTCACACACTACATTGACATAGCCATTCACACACTACATTAGACATAGCACCACTCACACACTACATTGGACGTATTACCATTCACACACTACATTAGACATAGCACCACTCACACACTACATTAGACATAGACACCACTCACACACTACATTAGACATATTACCATTCACACACTACATTAGACATAGCACCACTCACACACTACATTAGACGTAGCACCATTCACACACTACATTAGACATAGCACCACTCACACACTACATTAGACATAGCAACCACTCACACACTACATTAGACATAGCACCACTCACACACTACATTGACGTATTCACCACTCACACACTACATTAGACATAGCACCACTCACACACTACATTAGACATAGCACCACTCACACACTACATTAGACATAGCACCACTCACACACTACATTCACTCACACTACATTGGACACCATTACATTAGACATAGCACCACTCACACACTACATTAGACATAGCACCACTCACACACTACATTGGACGTATTACCATTCACACACTACATTAGACATAGCACCACTCACACACTACATTAGACATAGCACAACTCACACACTACATTAGACATAGCACCACTCACACACTACATTAGACATAGCACCACTCACACACTACATTGGACGTATTACCATTCACACACTACATTAGACATAGCACCACTCACACACTACATTGGACATAGCACCACTCACACACTACATTAGACATAGCACCACTCACACACTACATTAGACATAGCACCACTCACACACTACATTGGACGTATTACCACTCACACAGTACATTAGACATAGCACCACTCACACACTACATTAGACATAGCACCACTCACACACTACATTAGACATAGCACCACTCACACACTACATTAGACATAGCACCACTCACACACTACATTAGACATAGCACCACTCACACACTACATTGGACGTATTACCACTCACACCTTAAATTGCAAATATGCTGTGTTCCTTAGCTCAAGCCATATCTCTTGGAGGGTGTTATAAATTTACCTTAGAAAATCTTCCTCCACTTCAAAAACAGAAGAAAGAAATTCAAACAAAAAACTGCTATGTAGCTTAAATCCATATGTGACTGCACAAAGATTTCAAACAAAATTGTAAACATTATAAAACCACTTGAGGATAATGTGTTGTATAGACAAGTAAGAATTTCATTTAAACCGTCTTACCCATCATTATTCAAATCAACGACTAAAAGACTTGATCCAAATCCAGAAAAATCCATTTTCCCTTGGATAATCTGTGCATTGTCATAACCGAAGAGTTCCTGTGTTACTCTTGTGATAGAATATGACTTCTCCATGACTTCGGAGTTGGGGGCTCCAGCCACATAGTACAAAGCTTTGCTTCCATCAAATCTCCCCATGTCTGACGAATAACCTATGAATGAAAAATGACTTATTTAATTCAAACAATCCACCAATGCATGTTATAGGATGGAACAACAACAAAATATGTCCAAATACAAAAAAATTTCAAATTATAGGTGGAGAAGACCAAGCACACTAACTGATATGCCTAGAGTGCGATGACATGAAATGGATGTGACTAAATGCAAGTCTAGTACGGATTGCTTCCCCAAATGAACTAAATGCAAGTCTAGTACGGATTGCTTTCCCAAATTAACTAAATGCAAGTCCAGTACGGATTGCTTCCCCAAATCAACTAAATGAAAGTCAGTACGGATTGCTTCCCCAAATCAACTAAATGCAAGTCCAGTACGGATTGCTTCCCAAATCAACTAAGTGCAAGTCCAGCCAATATAAGACAGGGACAGGTGTAACTTAAAAGAAGTAGGAGCTACCAGCATCGCTAACCCACTGCCCCCACACTCACCTTGGTATGCATAAGATTTGACAGGGGTAGGCTGTTCGTCACCAACGACCAGTTCGGCACTGATAAAGGGCTAGGTATTTCCGTCTGGGAGACGCCGTACTCGTCAGACACATTGGTCAAAAGATTGCACCTGTAGCAAATGATAAAAACAGACATGAAACACAAGTCATAGCAAAGAGACACACTGCAATGAAACTGTTTACAAACATCTTTAAACTAATGATGATCAGATTACACATTAACATTTCTTTAATACAATATAGAAACACTACATGAATGATTTGATTAATGTCTCCTTTCATAACTCAATTTCTTTAATGCGTTGAAATTTACCCCCCATCCATCATAAGCGGAGATTTCAGAGTGAATTAAGAGGAAACAGCAAGATGAAAGAGAAGTGAAAAAGTAACAGGAAAGAAGTAAGACCTACCAGTACCACCTACCAACCATCCACTCATGTCTCAGATTTAGTTCCTTACACACACACATACACATATATATATATATATAATAATTTAATAAAAGGATAGTGGGTAATAACAGAGTGTGTGTACTATTAATAAAACTGAGTGGAAAACCCTTTCACACCATACAAGTTTGACTCTTTTTTATTCCATTGACATTTCACCCCTCTATCAACGGTGAAAGTCGCAAACTTTGTTTAAGTCTAAAATTAGTAACACCTGTTTTTTCACTTTTTTAACATTAGGAATTCCCTATGCTTCGTCTAGTGAGGATTTTGTGGCACAAGAACCAACAGAAACCCGTATAATAACCATATGAGCAATCCGTGTCTCCCTATCGGGTCTGGTTTTTGACACCTGCACAACGTGTATGTCTGTGAAAATAGATTAAAAAGCACAGCACCATTTTCTTTGATTTTCTCAAAACATTGAAAATTGGAGTTACACCATTTGCGACTTTCACCGTCAATATGTGGTGGTGAACTTAAAGCAAGTTAAAAGGAAACAGCAAGATGAAAGATAGGTGAAAGATGTAAAGAAAGGAAGTATGGAAGTAGGACCTACCAGTAGTGCCCACCAACCATCCATCAGGGGGTACATGTGTCAAAGTAGGACTACATTACACACATAAAACATTTGCTGCATAAATCAGGGTACAAATAAATTGTCTGTTTTTCTCCCTACCTTGCCAGAATACAGATCCAGGTGCACCCATGACGAGAGAATCATCCTACACAAATTAAAACAAACCAAAAAGCAAAAAAAAAAACAAACAAACAAAAACAAACAAAAAAACCCCCCAAAAATGGAAAAGAAAGAAGAAGAAAAACAGCGTTAGAAAAATATGTACTGATGCTCAGACTTAGTTTGCATGTTTTAGAATTAAAAGTAAAGAACATCAAAGTTATATTTATTTCTAGAACTTAACAAAACAAGTTAAAACACATCATTCTAATAGCAAATATCATGGAAACAAAAGAGACATCAGGTAATATGTCTTCATGAATACGGTGATCATCATCATTATCATCATCATCAGGCTTACAGCTGCATTTCATGAGTACTGAATACCTGACAGTGCAAATGTTCAACTGGAAACTACTCAAATGAGGATTCACATATAAAAATATATGTATTTACCTGAATGTCTACATTGCTAACATAAAAGTATAAGGAATGTATTCTTCGGGGCTTAAAGGAACTAGAGAGACCAAGATTAGCTGATAGATGGAGAAATGTGTAAATCCTCTTTAGTAAGCATTTTTATGTAACAGGTATGTGTGCGTATGTGTGTGTGTGCTTTAGTGATAATAGTAGTGTTTAACATTGTGTTAAGATACGAAAAAGAGGGTTGATGGGGCAATGGAAATAGTGATAGAAAAGACCAGAAGAAAGAGACACAGCAATCAGGCAATGGGGCAAATAACAAAACAAAAAGAAGTTTCAAGGCTTATAATCATGAGGTGACATTACCTGACCAATTGCCACCGACAACCCCGCCTGGCACAAGCCAAAATCTTTCATGTAAAAGTTGTGGCCCATCCGCTGACACGGTATGTAGGGATTGTATACTGTCAGATCCTGCAGCAAGGTGTGACAAACACCAATGGCCGCATTGTTCTTGATAAATCTATGGGCGCAAGTCTGGGTTTCAATTTTTTTTTTTTAAAGCGTCACATAAATATTTCGGCCATGGGACAGGTTTGGGAGAAGAAATCACACATACAATTAGAAGGAAGATTCCTAACAAGACTACGGCATCAATGCTGGGCTAGGCCTCAAGGCTGACTTACCTGGCCAAAGGTGGAAGACATACCCGCCTGACACAGACCAAAGTCCTTCATATACTGGTTGTACTGCTGACTCTCACACGGCCCGAAACTGAAAGCGTAGCTCGTCCAGGCTCTGGACAAAGACACGGCACGCCCCCAAGGCTGAATTGTCTTTGATGAATCGGTGCGCATGCCTAGACAGAACATTGACCGTCAAACATTTCCAGAGGGAGGAAAAGGTAGACCTTTCTTCAACCTAACCACTTTACCATGACCACATATCTCCCTACTAGATCAATAATAGTCATTAATCTAAATCATATGTGTTTACCCATAATTGTGTTTTTGTTGCAATCCTAGCCATCATTTTTTTCACGACAACAATTATGAGTATATTTCTTCCATTGTAACAATCATGAATATTATTTTTTATTGTAACAATCATAGTTATTTTTTATTTCATTGCAACAATCATGACTATGTTTTTTTCCTTTGTTTTAACAATCATAACGACGGTGAAAGTCGCAAACTGTGCAAGTCTAAAAAATTATTACAATGTAACATCCTTTTTTCCTTCCCTTTTTTAACATTAGAAAGCCCCTATGCTTAGACTGGTTAGGATCCCATGACACAAGAACCAATAGAAACCCATCTAATAACCATATCAGCAATCCATGTGTACCTGTGGGTCTAGTTTTTCACACTTGCACACCCGCGCATGTCTGTAAAAATAGATTAAAAGCGCAGCATCTTTTCTTTGATTTTCTTAATCAATCCAAAATTTGGACTTGCACGGTTTGTAACAATCTTGACTATCATTTATCTATATAAAAAATACAATAAGAGTCATAACATCAAAATTTTAAGTCATGAACTAATTTTAAAAAATAAAAAGTAAAA
Organism: Doris montereyensis; assembly: GCA_037039925.1. Classification (NCBI taxonomy): domain Eukaryota; kingdom Metazoa; phylum Mollusca; class Gastropoda; order Nudibranchia; family Dorididae; genus Doris; species Doris montereyensis. The sequence continues at coordinate 32,390 of JAXRKP010000568.1, forward strand.
GAATGCAATTACACTTGCTTCCTTGATCATCTTCTACTGCATCATTTCATTTGGTACACAGAAAAAAATATTTTGTCTGGAACAAGAGCAAATTATGAACTCACATATGAATATCCATCTCCTTATCCTATGAATCAACCTTCTTTTTTTTACAACATTAAGCCTTAACATTTACCAGTTTAACAATTGAGTGTATTTGCATTTCATACCGGTGATGATACTACTTTAGTACCTATTCCTCTATCTTAGTACTTGTTCCTCTATCTTAGTACCTATTCCTCTACCTTGTACCTATTCCTCTATCTTAGTACATATTCCTGTACCTTAGTATTATTCCTCTATCTTAGTAGCTATTCCTCTATCTTAGTGCCTATTCCTCTATCTTAGTACCCTATTCCTCTATCTTAGTACCTATTCCTTTTCTTAGTACCTATTCCTATCTTAGTACCTATTCCTCTATCCTAGTACCTATTCCTCTATCTTAGTACCTATTCCTCTATCTTAGTACCTATTCCTCTATCTTAGTACCTATTCCTCTATCTTAGTACCTATTCCTCTATCTTAGTACCTATTCCTCTTTCTTAGTACCTGTTCTTCTATCTTAGTACCTATTCCTCTATCTTAGTACCTATTCCTCTTTCTTAGTACCTATTCCCCTATATTAGTACCTATTCCTCTATCTTAGTACCTATTCCTCTATCTTAGTACCTATTCCTCTATCTTAGTACCTATTCCCCTATCTTAGTACATGTTCCTCCTAGTACCTATTCCTCTATCTTAGTACCTATTTCTCTATCTTAGTACCTATTCCTCTATCTTAGTACCTGTTCTTCTATCTTAGTATCTTAGTACCTATTCCTCTATCTTAGTACCTATTCCTCTATCTTAGTACCTATTTCTCTATCTTAGTACCTAATCCTCTATCTCAGTACCTATTTCTCTATCTTAGTACCTATTCCTCTATTTCAGTACCTATTCCTTTATCTTAGTACCTATTCCTCTATTTCAGTTCTATTCCTCTATCTTTAGTACCTATTCCTCTATCTTAGTACCTATTCCTCTATTTCAGTACTTATTCCTCTATTTCAGTACCTATTCCTCTATCTCAGTACCTATTCCTCTATCTTAGTACCTATTCCTCTATTTCAGTACATATTCCTCTATCTTAGTACTTTTTCCTCTATATTAGTACAAATGTACTATTCCTCTACCGTGGTGAAATTGGAAAACGTGTCATTCTCATGCTTCTGTTCAAACTTCTTATAATGAGCTTATCTGCTTCACAGCCTCCAAAGAGATATAAACCTTATTAAACAAAAAGAAAAGTGATTTTTTTTTACACCTGAATCACAAATATCTAATCTGGGAACAGGACAGCGGCATGAAACTGGTGTGTGGAATGAACAAACAGTGAGCAAAAAGTGAACAAAGTAAAAAGTTGTAAAATGTAATTATAAATTGACCGCAGAAGCAAGAGAAAGGAATACAAAAAATAGAATGTAATAAAAGCCCATAGATAAATCGGTGAAACAAAGAAAAGAGAAAATAATCAATTAGATCTGTATAAAACTATTGTCAAAAGGCCACAAAGAACAAAGAAAAGTTGTAAAACCAAAGAAAAGGAAAATTGACGTCGGTGGCCAAGTGGCTAGGCTGCCTGACTTGAAATCACGAGGTCCTGGGTTCAAATCCCAGCAAACCTAGTTCACACTGAATTCCTTGGGAAAGACACTTAACACACATTTCTCCCAAGGACTACGAGTAAATGGGTACAAGCACTGGCAGGGCATAAAAAGCTGCGTCAGACAAGCGTCCTGTCTAGGAGGTGATTATCACCTTTTCCGCTTCACGCTAAAGAAATCGGGATAAGCTCCAGCCCTATTAACCATAAATGCCTTGAAGGAACTTTCCTTTGGACAGCCTCAGTCTTAAATACTGACTCAATCTAATAATCGTACTTGGTATTACATGTAACATGTTTGTAATATATAATGTTGAGTTCCGGTTCTCTATTTTTGTTCACCAAAGGCTCTGTTGATAGGACACTGAGAAGAGAACCATATTTTGCATGTAGGCTTTGAATGATCCCAATACTATTTTCGTTTGCGATAATTTTCTATCAAAGTGACATTGAATTAAGCTGGACTTTATTGTTTCCCCATCTTTGAGAAGAATTTTTATTCAGCCAACCCGCCATTTTCAACAGATTTTATAACTAAAAACTCGGAATACGGTGGTACATATGGCATCGTTCAGGTCTAATACCATCTGACTGGTATCGATATCGTTATCGCTGAAGGAAGACCTCATGTCAAATAGTAGTGTCTGCCGTAGAGTTTCCATAACCTGAATGCCCCTGTTGAAATAATGCCCCCCCCATCTTACACACACACATACACACACTAGGGAGCAAGGGCCATTAATTTCTCTTCTGTATCATGAACTCTTTTCGATAATATTCGGGCCCAAAGTCAAATGTTTGGCCTGTTGAAAATCAGGGAAGCATGTAAATATGCAAGCAACCAGTCAGAATGGCCTAAAAATAATTCTCAATAGCCCCCCCCCCTCCTCCCACCAAAAAAAAAATAGTCAAAGAAGTTGATAAATATGT
>JAXRKP010000568.1:47500-52500 GCA_037039925.1 Doris montereyensis
ACAACAAAACATTAATTAATCTGCTCAGCTTAAGCACTTCACAATATTTTTTTTAAGTACTTAAGTATATATACATATACATCCTGTAGCTGATAACAATTAATTGAGAAATAAAAGGCGACCTATAATTTATCCTATTTCTTTCAACGTAGTCATCAATTAAAATATTTCTCTCCTGGTACTAGTGTTACATGCATGACAAAATGGATAACAAAAAAATGGCCAGCAATAAATGAAATAGCTTAAAAATTGGCGCAAAGTTCAGGCATGCTGAAAGGGCAGGTGTTAAAAATTGGCGCAAGTTCAGGCATGCTGAAAGGAAAGGGCAGATGTTAAAAAAGAAGTGCGCAAGAAAACAGATGCCAAGAGGATTAGGGCTGTGAAAAAAGGGAAAGAAAAAAGTTTGTTTGTAAGAAAAATCACCATATATACCATGCAGTTGAGAGAGAGAGAGAGAGAGAGAGAGAGAGAGAGAGAGAGAGAGAGAGAGAGAGAGAGAGAGAGAGAGAGAGAGAGAGAGAGAGAGAGAGAGAGAGAGAGAGAGAGAGAGAGAGAGAGAGAGAGAGAGAGAGAGATAAAGCTTGTTGGTTATGATATTAATGGTGATATAGATGAAGCTTGTTGGTTATGATATTAATGGTGATATATTGGAGTGCTAGGGTTGAAGGAGGATGTTAAACAACTTGTTAGAAATTACAAAGCAAGAGTTTCTTTTGTCTGCTGCAACGCTCACGGTAACAATTTTTTATGCTGGGGGGGGGAGGTGGGGGTGGTATTTGAGGATCTATAGTTTCATTTCATTCATGTAACCATTTATATACGTCATATGTCTATAAAATATGTAACCATTAAGGAGAGAAAGATGATGTAAGATCTACAACATGTCTTCCTCAGGTCTATAATATATAGTAACCTAAGTACTTACAATCAAGCGAGTTTTTGTTTTGTTTGGTCCTCTCTAGTGTCAAATTTGTTGTTGTTGTTGTTGTTGTTGAGATTTCGTTGTCTCAAGAGTATGGGACACTTGCATGTCTCATCACATTGCCTAGCTAACAGCAGATGCAAAAAGTGGCTTACTTCTACCAAGACGCATGCAAGCATCCGCCATGCCAAGAAAAAAGCTGTAGATAAATGTCCTCTATGTCATGTGGCTATGGTAATGATGTGCACATGCAGCATGCATGAAGAGATTGACAAAATGCTCAAAAGTCAAATTGGTCATTACATGGCAAAGTGACAAAGGTGTAAACAAAAATATCCGATAAATAACGTAAGGGTCAGGGTCAAAAGAGAAGAAGTAAAAAAGTGACAAAAGTTTACATGGCATTCTTAAACACTAATCTGACATAATTGGTCATCAGGCAAAAAATACAACACAGATGAAAAAAACAATACACTGAAGTCAAACATAAATGATTCAAAGGCAATAAAAAAATCTGCCGTACAGAACACTATTTTGTTACAAAAACATCGCTCACCAATCTTAAATTGTTGGAGAAGTCGTGATATTAGATAGATATGAAAGGTTGTTGTCTTATCAATGTAATAACCAGCAACACCATTCATTTTGTACAAGCAAAGCAAAAGACTAAATTTACATTGCCCTCTTCAGTACCATTATTATTATTATAGTATGCGTGATGTATTTATTATTATTATTATTATTATTATTATTATTATTATTATTATAATTATTATTGTTATTATTATTATTATTACTATTAAAAATCCCAGAAAAAAAGCAGCAATCAAGTCAAAATGCTGTAGTGAGTCAGTGCTTGCGATCATGACAAAAGATCTACACTAAAACAGAGATTTGAAAATCGTTAGAAAAACTGTGACATAGCATTACTTATAATGGGCATCATGACTGTATGTGTGCGTGTGTGTGTGTGTGTGTGTGTGTATATGTGTGAAAGTTTCATTTGATTTGACGTTACGAAGTGAGAAACAGTATGTACATTATGAAGGGTTACATAGATGAAATTGAAGTCAGATTTGCATTACATTTGGTACATACAGTGCGAAGACGTGCGACTTTTCATTAATATATATGTTAATACAGGACCATCTCATGACTTGAATAAAGGAAGAGGGATGACATTGCAATATCCCTGACTTTTCTTTTCATCTTCTTTTTGTCTCAGCCCAAGTTGACAGACCTCCGCCAAGTTATGGTAGTTCATTCACTGCCAAGTTATGGTAGTTGTTCATTCCCCTCAAGTTATGGTAGTTCATTCACCGCCAAGTTATGGTAGTTCATTCACCGCCAAGTTATGGTAGTTGTTCATTCGCCAAGTTATGGTAGTTCATTCACCGCCAAGTTATGGTAGTTCATTCACCGCCAAGTTATGGTAGTTGTTCATTCACTGCCAAGTTATGGTAGTTGTTCATTCACCGCCAAGTTATGGTAGTTGTTCATTCACCGCCAAGTTATGGTAGTTGTTCATTCACCGCCAAGTTATGGTAGTTGTTCATTCACCGCAGGCAGTAGACCGCCATTCATTCAACGTGGTTTCCCCTCTCCCGAGCCTCCGAATCTCCAGCAAACTCCTCTAAAGTGCGGTGCATTGTTGGAGCTTCTCTTCTTTCCATCAACACCAGCATCCCATTATGACAGACAGCTTTCCACGTGTAAGGCTTTGAGAATCAATGATCAGCGCCATGCTGGATCCAAATCCAATACAGGATCAGAAATCGGATATTCAAAGCGTCGCAGTCGTGTGAAACCTGGGTGTGTGGATGACGGAAGGCCATCACATTGAGTGTTGAGCTGAGTGTCCATACGACGACTTGAGTGTTGAGCTGAGTGTCCATATGACGACTTGAGTGTTGAGCTGAGTGTCCATATGACGACTTGAGTGTTGAGCTGAGTGTCCATATGACGACTTGAGTGTTGAGCTGAGTGTCCATATGACGATTTGAGTGTTGAGCTGAGTGTCCATACGACGACTTGAGTGTTGAGCTGAGTGTCCATATGACGACTTGAGTGTTGAGCTGAGTGTCTATATGACTATTTGAGTGTTGAGCTGAGTGTCCATATGACGACTTGAGTGTTGAGCTGAGTGTCCATATGACGATTTGAGTGTTGAGTTGAGTGTCCATATGACGACTTGAGTGTTGAGCTGAGTGTCCATATGACGATTTGAGTGTTGAGCTGAGTGTCCATACGACGACTTGAGTGTTGAGTTGAGTGTCTATATGACGATTTGAGTGTTGAGTTGAGTGTCCATATGACGACTTGAGTGTTGAGTTGAGTGTCTATATGACGATTTGAGTGTTGAGCTGAGTGTCCATAGGACGATTTGAGTGTTGAGTTGAGTGTCTATATGACGATTTGAGTGTCGAGTTGAGTGTCCATATGACGATTTGAGTGTTGAGCTGAGTGTCCATACGACGACTTGAGTGTTGAGTTGAGTGTCTATATGACGATTTGAGTGTTGAGTTGAGTGTCCATATGACGACTTGAGTGTTGAGTTGAGTGTCTATATGACGATTTGAGTGTTGAGCTGAGTGTCCATATGACGATTTCAGTGTTGAGTTGAGTGTCCATATGACGATTTGAGTGTTGAGTTGAGTTTCTATATGACGATTTGAGTGTCGAGTTGAGTGTCCATATGACGATTTGATTGTTGAGTTGAGTGTCTATATGACGATTTGATTGTTGAGTTGAGTGTCTATATGACGATTTGAGTGTTGAGTTAAGTGTCTATATGACGATTTGAGTGTTGAGTTGATTGTCTATATGAAGATTTGAGTGTTGAGTTGAGTGTCTATATAACGATGAGTGTTGAGTTGAGTGTCTTTATGACGATTTAAGTGTTGAGTTGAGTGTCTTTATGACGATTTGAGTGTTGACTTGAGTGTCTATATGACGATTTGAGTGTTGAGTTGAGTGTCTATATGACGATTTGAGTGTTGAGTTGAGTGTCTATATAACGATGAGTGTTGAGTTGAGTGTCTTTATGACGATTTAAGTGTTGAGTTGAGTGTCTTTATGACGATTTGAGTTGAGTTGAGTTGAGTGTCTATATGACGATTTGAGTGTTGAGTTGAGTGTCTATATGACGATTTGAGTGTTGAGTTGAGTGTCCAGTTAGTGTCTATATGACGATTTGAGTGTTGAGTTGAGTGTCTATATGACGATTTGAGTGTTGAGTTGAGTGTCCATACGACGATTTGAGTGTTGAGTTGAGTGTCTATATAACGATTTGAGTGTTGAGCTGAGTGTCCATATGACGATTTGAGTGTTGAGTTGAGTGTCTATATGACGATTTGAGTGTTGAGCTGAGTGTCTATATGACGATTTGAGTGTTCAGCTGAGTGTCTATATGACGATTTGAATGTTGAGCTGAGTGTCTATATGACGATTTGAGTGTTGAGCTGAGTGTCTATATGACGATTTGAATGTTGAGTTGAGTGTCTAAATGACGATTTGAGTGTTGAGCTGAGTGTCCATATGACGATTTCAGTGTTGAGTTGAGTGTCCAAATGACGATTTGAGTGTTGAGCTGAGTGTCCATATGACGATTTGAGTGTTGAGTTGAGTGTCCATATGACGACTTGAGTGTTGAGTTGAGTGTCCATATGACGATTTGAGTGTTGAGCTGAGTGTCCATATGACGATTTGAGTGTTGAGTTGAGTGTATATATGCCGACTTGAGTGTTGAGCTGAGTGTATATATGACGACTTGAGTGTTGAGCTGAGTGTCCATATGACGATTTGAGTGTTGAGCTGAGTGTCTATATGACGACTTGAGTGTTGAGCTGAGTGTCCATATGACGATTTGAGTGTTGAGCTGAGTGTCCATACAACGACTTGAGTGTTGAGTTGAATGTCTATACGACGATTTGAGTGTTGAGTTGAGTGTCCATATGACGATTTGAGTGTTGAGTTGAGTGTTGAGTTGAGTGTCCATATGACGATTTGAGTGTTGAGTTGAGTGTCCATATGACGATTTGAGTGTTGAGCTGAGTGTCCATATGACGACTTGAGGGTT
>JAXRKP010000568.1:55000-72500 GCA_037039925.1 Doris montereyensis
AGAAGAGGAAATGAGATCGTAGCTCTCACAAGTTAAGACATGAAAGGTGAGTAAAAATAAAGATCGGTATGATCTGTATCTCAAGATTTCGAATTAATTTTCAAATTAAAACTAAATGTCATTGTCTAAAGCATGTCAATCTCCTCACAAAAAATAGCTAATACAAAGCTATAAAACAAAAAAGATGTATTCCTACTCGAAGAAGCGTGAATGATTTGATAGCTCTGATAATTGTATAGCGCAAAGCAATTGTAAATATGGAAATGGGAAATCTGAAAAGCAGGTTGGAAATACTCTCTTCTATATAAAAAATATTTGTAATAATATTTCGAAAGAAAGGAGACTGAGAAAAGGGTGGCTATATATGGAAAGGAGACACAGTTGGTCTGGGCAGGCGTAGATAAGTGATCAGCAGCTCAGGCCTGACAGACAGACAGGCAGGGCCTTGATTTGCTTCAGACTGTGTTGTTCTTTCATTGCGAAAGACATCACGGTGAAAGAGTAAAAGGAATTGCTGTAAAAGTGTATATAATAGCATGATAGAAATCCATTAGAGTAAGGCGTAGAAGCATAACAGGTGGAAGGAGATCAGAAAAAAGGCTTTGGCACACAAAAGAAGGTGCAGGGTTGGTTCTAACAATGGCCTATAATCTAAATATAAAGGGAGGGGAAAGTATTATGGATTAACACTGGGGTAGATTTATTTTTTAGAAATTAGAAAATTGTAGGTTACAAATAATTTCTAGAAAAATGACAAAGGGCTTTAAATATGGAGATACATTTAGGAACGCCCATTTTAAAAGGAAAAAAATTATTGACGTTCGTTCATAGCTAGCACATTAAAGTTATATTTAAAAATGATGGGAGGACGATATAAAAAGGCTGATAAACATTAAAAAAAAAACAATGCGAAAATGAGGCTAGCAAGTCGTGTATGAGAAACAACCGTAGCTATTTGTCTGTGCCAAGGCACGGCTAGGTGAAAAGACTGTGCCAAGGCACGGCTAGGTGAGAAGACTGTGCCAAGGCACGGCTAGGTGAGAGTAGTGCAAACCAGCTACCCGATGAATAGTGTAAGTATCCCACATGAGATTGCTAGCATGAAATGAAAGCCTGTCTAGATAGAGGCTTTGGGGGTGATGAGAAAACCAACCACGCAACACCTAGAAGGTCTAGAAAAGAAAACCCATATAGTAATGTGATTACAAATGGAATCGATGCTAACGTACCACGGCTTTTTTGCCTTTGCCTCCAGATGCCACGGACACTCCAAACCACTGGTCGTCTACCACCCATCTGGGGCGGGGTGGGGAATCTGATAGGTCAGAAAGTCACAAAGCAGAGAATGATACATACATGTAATTTCAACAAAGCATAATGCATGACATTAAAAATACGTTTGATTATTCCATTCTGCCGACTAAGGGCTATTGGTTATCGGCCCCCGTGTAGGACTATGAATTGTTGTTGTGGTTGTTGAAATTATGGACGGTAGGCCAAGTGCTTGGCCAAGTGCGAACTGCCCAATACAGCCAAGTAAAGGTCACCAAGCTTGGTTGCTTCTCTTTACCTCAAATAGATCTCTACCAATCTCCGTCCCTGCCATGATGTCGCATACGTCATTGAACTGTCTTCACGTACATACGCCATTGAACTTTCTTCACTTACATACGCCATTGAACTTTCTTCACTTACATACGCCATTGAACTGTCTTCACTTACATACGCCATTGAACTTTCTTCACTTACTAATGCCATTGAACTTTCTTCATGTACATACGCCATTGAACTGTCTTGACTTACATACGCCATTGAACTGTATTCACTTACATACGCCATTGAACTTTCTTCACTTACATACGCCATTGAACTGTCTTGACTTACATACGCCATTGAACTGTATTCACTTACATATATGCCATTGAACTTTCTTCACTTACATATGCCATTGAACTTTCTTCACTTACATATATGCCATTGAACTTTCTTCACTTACATACGCCATTGAACTGTATTCACTTACATACGACATACGCCATTTAACTTTCTACACTTACATACGCCATTGAACTGTATTCACTTACATACGACATACGCCATTTAACTTTCTACACTTACATACGCCATTGAACTTTCTTCACTTACATATATGCCATTAAACTTTCTTCACTTACATACGCCATTGAACATTTTTCACGTACATACGCCATTGAACTCTCTTCATTTACATATGCCATTGAAATTTCTTCACTTACATACGCCATTGAACTTTCTTCACGTACATACGCCATGGAACTTTCTTTACTTACGCCATTGAACTTTCTTCACGTACATATGCCATGGAACTTTCTTCACTTACATACGTCATTGAACTTTCTTCATGTACATACACCATTGAACTTTCTTCACTTACATACGTCATTGAACTTTCTTCATGTACATACACCATTGAACTTTCTTCACTTACTAATGCCATTGAACTTTCTTCATGTACATACACCATTTAACTTTCTTCACTTACATACACCATTTAACTTTCTTCACTTACATACACCCTTGAACTTTCTTCACTTACATACGCCATTGAACTTTCTTCACTTACATACGCAATTGAACTGTCTTCATGTACATACACCATTGAACTTTCTTCACTTACATATGCCATTGAACTTTCTTCACTTACATATGCCATTGAACTGTCTTCACTTACATATGCCATTGAACTTTCTTCACTTACATATGCCATTGAACTTTCTTCACTTACATATGCCATTGAACTTTCTTCACTTACATACGCAATTGAACTGTCTTTACGTACATACGCCATTGAAATTTTTCCACGTACATATGCCATTGAACTTTCTTCATCACTTACATACGCCATTGAACTGTCTTTACGTACATACGCCATTGAAATTTTTTCCACGTACATATGCCATTGAACTTTCTTCACTTACATACGCCATTGAACTTTCTTCACTTACATACGCCATTGAACTTTCTTCACTTGCATATGCCATTGAACTTTCTTCACTTACATAGGCCATTGAACTGTCTTCACTTACATACGACATACGTCATTTAACTTTCTACACTTACATACGCCAGTGAACTTTCTTCACTTACATACGCCATTGAACCTTCTTCACTTACATACGTCATTGAACTGTCTTCACTTACATACATGCCATTGAACTTTCTTCACTTACAAAAGCCATTGAACTTTCTTCACGTACATATGCCATTGAACTGTCTTCACTAACATACGCTATTGAACTTTCTACACTTGCATACGCCATTGAACTGTCTTCACTTGCATACGCCATTGAACTTTCTTCACTTACATACACCATTGAACTGTCTTCACTTACATACACCATTGAACTTTCTTCACGTACATACACCATTGAACTTTCTTCACTTACATACACCATTGAACTTTCTTCACGTACATACGCCATTGAACTGTCTTCACTTACATACACCATTGAACTTTCTTCACTTACATACGCCATTGAACTTTCTTCACTTACATACGCCATTGAACTTTCTTCACGTACATACGCCATTGAACTTTCTTCACTTACATACGCCATTGAACTTTCTTCACTTACATACACCATTGAACTTTCTTCACTTGCATACACGCCATTGAACTGTCTTCACTTACACACGCCATTGAACTGTCTTCACTTACATACGCCATTGAACTGTCTTCACTTACATACGCCATTGAACTTCCTTCAGTCTGTTACTTAGTACACCGTTGTCCTTATGGTATGGTTGATGGATTGCGAGGCTGGCGTGTGAATCGTGTAAGCAATAATGAGATCAAAGATTGACTGAATAAATTTGGAGGAAACGTTTCTGAGAGTTATCTTTGGTTTACATTGTTTAAAAAAAAGAAAAGAAAAAAAAAGCTTTCAAGGAAGCAATGAAAATCAAGAGTGGTTTAAGTGGCTAATTTCTAGTCGACCTTGAAAGACCCTCTCGTGCTCCCTACCTTTAAGCTCATTCCATTGGTAGAGTTCATAGAGTGCCTACATGAATTCAAAGACACATTAGTAGAAAACAAGTGAAACGATAAGTGGGTAACTCACACAGTCCTTCTGTTATCTTCTGGCATTCGTCCATGGAGGGTTTTCGAGAGTCGCATCGGTACAGGGCGCCTCCGAATGTATGACCACCCTTTTCAACCTTCTCTTTCGGAGCTCCGACCAACAAGCTGAAAATGAGAGAAAACCAATGACAAAATTGAAGAAAAAAACCCATCATAATAAGATCACCATGTGGTCTATTCTTAAATCACACTAGAAAATGGGATTTTTGTGACTGACAACAACACCAAAAACGACAAAGCACAACAATAAGAAAGTGATGAGTCAAAATGATTAATGCCTCGCCTTGGAGCATTTAACGTGCCACCCAGGCCACGATGGGAGCACAGCTGACGACACTAGCACTTTCCCGTCATCATGCACGCAAAGCAAACTTGAGAAAAATGTAAAGAATGTAAACAATTTGTTCCTTGATAATAGAGCTTGCCCAACAACACCCAAGGGTTAAAAAGCATTAATCCATACCGTGACAACAAGAAAGCATCCTCCCATAAATAAAACAAAACATTAACAAAACCGTCAACAAAACCAAACCAGCAAAAATAAAAGGAAACACAAACGGCTTATTGCAATTTACCCCATCAACCATTGTGTGACAATCTAGGGTGAATTTACCCCATCAACCATTGTGTGACAATCTAGGGTGAATTTACCCCATCAACCATTGTGTGACAATCTAGGGTGAATTTACCCCATCAACCATTGTGTGACAATCTAGGGTGAATTTACCCCATCAACCATTGTGTGACAATCTAAGGGTGAATTTACCCCATCAACCATTGTGTGGCAATCTAAGGGTGAATTTACCCCATCAACCATTGTGTGACAATCTAAGGGTGAATTTACCCCATCAACCATTGTGTGACAATCTAAGGGTGAATTTACCCCATCAACCATTGTGTGACAATCTAAGGGTGAATTTACCCCATCAACCATTGTGTGGCAATCTAAGGGTGAATTTAGAGGAAACAGCAAAGCGAAAGATGAGTGAACTAAAGTAGGATCTACCAGTGTCCCCCACCGACCACCCATCGAAGACAAACAAACAAAGTAACAAATAAAAAAGCAAAGTAGAACGTGACACCTCTCCTCTTCCACTTTTTCTCCAACCGAGATCATAGAAATAGGAACAAAATCTGGCCATCATAGAAATAGGAACAAAATCTGGCCATCATAGAAATAGGAACAAAATCTGGCCATCATAGAAATAGGAACAAAATCTGGCCATCATAGAAATAAGAACAAAATCTGGCCATCATAGAAATAAGAACAAAATCTGGTTTTTAAATAGCTACGGCAACACTTCCTTCACGAAAAGCTATCCGTCTGCCTGTGATACAATTTCAATAGTTGCCCTTTTGCCATCGAACGACAACCACTAACTACCTCACGTACTGTTTTAGGCGACGGACGTCCAGACCTGACAGGCGACGGACGTCCAGACCTGACAGGCGACGGACGTCAGACCTGACAGGCGACGGACGTCCAGACATGACAGGCGACGGACGTCCAGACCTGACAGGCGACGGACGTCCAGACCTGACAGGCGACGGACGTCCAGACGTGACAGGCGACGGACGTCCAGACCTGACAGGCGACGGACGTCCAGACCTGACAGGCGACGGACGTCCAGACGATGGGCGTGACAGGCACGTACGTAACTATATATGACCGACGATTCCTTCCTCCAGGCACAATTTAGATTAGCATAAACAAAAACAAAGGAGAAAAAAAACTATTGGAGAATTCATAATTCTAAATTTAGATCCAGATTTAATACATTTTCATCTATGTCTTTTCAGCTGTATAAACACTACAACAATCATGTTGTAACGTTCTTTACTGCAATTAACTCTGTAAGATCGTCTGAAAGAGATCAAGTCCTAATAATAAAGAAAACAACAGTACGCGTATGTACACGTATTAAGCTATGCGTATGTTGTATGAGATACGACAACGTATGTGTCACACACGTCATTTTGCAAACAAGGGTAACGACCTAGTTTAGGCTGAGAAGTGTGCATACAAGGCAAAGGTGTACACACGCAAACCATTGTGTTCTAAATAGTGTTTGCCCAAGGCAGACACCCCCCCCCCCCCCAATTAAGTAGCAATATACAGAAAAGGAGGCAACTGAAGGAAGGTAACAGTAAGCACTGCTACAGTTAACTCTTTCATTTCCTGTGCTGAAAAATAAATCTCCGCAAAAGTGTATTAATGTGAAGTGGTTTCTGTAACCCGTCAGTCCTGACCAGAACTGCGGGGAAATGCAAACAAAATCCAAATACTTTGCTTCTTCAAAACAGGAATCTCCGATTTGAATGTCAAAGAAAAAACTCGTCACAGGGATCGGCATGCTTTTTATTATCTCATTAAGTACCAACGTAGTTCTTAGCAGTAGCAGTAGCAGCAGCAGCAGCAGCAGTAGCAGTAGTAGTAGTAGTAGTAGTAGTAGTAGTAGTAGTAGTAGTAGTAGTAGTAGTAGTAGTAGTAGTAGTAGTAGTAGTAGTATGATCGGATGGAGACGAGTTAGCATTAGCTTCTAAGCGCAATGCAATTAAGAGAATAAACATGACATAGATGGCCAAATTTCAAAGGAACAAAGGATGACCATAGTAGAAGCTAAGCTTTCAAACTAAAATCACAATACAGATTGTGAGACACCCGTGTGATGTTTCTTCATTTGAACCTCAAATATTTGCCTCCCTATTGAGAGATTTCACCATGATTCTACTTTCCATGTCACCGTGAACTCTGTGTCAACATTTTGGCAGAGACTGTGTCAAGGTTATGATAATTTCTGACTCATGTACAGTGCAAATAACGAATTTTTAAACAATTGATTAGTTATTTAAGCTTATACCAACATTTAATTATGCTACCACTCATTCAATTAGCTACCAGGCACAACATAAGACCACACACAAACCATAAGTAAATGTTGTACTTTACTAACTTGAGGAGAGAACGTTTGCAAACAGTTTTGGTCTGATACAGGTTTTTAGTCTCAAGTCGGAGTTTGTACTTATTCCTACATGACTTGAGTAGCCAAAATAGGTAGTAAGTATCCTTTCCCAGTGAACACAGCAATAACAAAGCTTTGCTAGGATTCGAACCTGGTATTTCATGGTCTATAGTCTGGCAGCCTAATTACTTGGCTTCCGACGTCACATAATATACAAATAAGAATAAAATAACAATGAAGTACTACGTAAGCGTTGACTAAGCTGTTGTCCTACCCCACACCCAGACCAAGTCAGTTTGATGTCACTAAGCTGTTGTCCTACCCACACACCCAGACCAAGTCAGTTTGATGTCACTTGTTGTCCTACCCACACACCCAGACCAAGTCAGTTTGATGTCACTAAGCTGTTGTCCTACCCACACACCCAGACCAAGTCAGTTTGATGTCACTAAGCTGTTGTCCTACCCACACACCCAGACCAAGTCAGTTTGATGTCACTAAGCTGTTGTCCTACCCACACACCCAGACCAAGTCAGTTTGATGTCACTAAGCTGTTGTCCTACCCACACACCCAGACCAAGTCAGTTTGATGTCACTAAGCTGTTGTCCTACCCACACACCCAGACCAAGTCAGTTTGATGTCACTAAGCTGTTGTCCTACCCACACACCCAGACCAAGTCAGTTTGATGTCACTAAGCTGTTGTCCTCCCCACACACCCAGACCAAGTCAGTTTGATGTCACTAAGCTGTTGTCTTACCCACACACCCAGAACAAGTCAGTTTGATGTCACTAAGCTGTTGTCCTACCCACACACCCAGACCAAGTCAGTTTGATGTCACTAAGCTGTTGTCCTACCCACACACCCAGACCAAGTCAGTTTGATGTCACTAAGCTGTTGTCCTACCCACACACCCAGACCAAGTCAGTTTGATGTCACTAAGCTGTTGTCCTACCCACACACCCAGACCAAGTCAGTTTGATGTCACTAAGCTGTTGTCCTACCCACACACCCAGACCAAGTCAGTTTGATGTCACTAAGCTGTTGTCCTACCCACACACCCAGACCAAGTCAGTTTGATGTCACTAAGCTGTTGTCCTACCCACACACCCAGACCAAGTCAGTTTGATGTCACTAAGCTGTTGTCCTACCCACACACCCAGACCAAGTCAGTTTGATGTCACTAAGCTGTTCTCCTATCCACACACCCAGACCAAGTCAGTTTGATGTCACTAAGCTGTTCTCCTATCCACACACCCAGACCAAGTCAGTTTGATGTCAACGTCATGTTTAATTGTTTATATAAAGCTGAACGTTTCTGAACGACTGCACATACAACCTCCATGTTCCGCAAGTCGATTCCAAATAGTCTGCTTTAGGTTCTGAGCTAATGCATTCTTGGATCAAATCAGTATATGTTAATTGATTGTAAAAAGATTGTCTTGCCTATGATTTACCAAACTTTTTATTGTTATTAGATACTATTTCTCGATTTCGGGTCATTACAATTTATAAGCCCTCGTAACTTCAGGATTGTGTGCTACGAATAAAGCCCGCGTAACTTCAGTATCGAGTGTTAATTTGATCTAATAATCGTACTTGATATCACCCGTAACCGCCACAGCGGCTTCTGAGATAACCACAGTCAAAGTCCAAGAGCCCTATCTTTATAACAAATAGAAATCACAGTCAAACAGTATTTAGGGGCATGCTTGTGCTTAATGAATGCATGAACTAATGACGTTTGCTTTCATGTCATCCATCGTTAGTGAAAGAGAGAGAGAGAGAGAGAGAGAGAGAGAGAGAGAGAGAGAGAGAGAGAGAGAGAGAGAGAGAGAGAGAGAGAGAGAGAGAGAAGGGGGGGGCGAGATAGAGTTGGGCATACAATGAAATGATGGTAGAAATATAATTCTAAAAACATATCCACTAAGTTTTCAATTTAATCTTATTATGCAAAATACACCCCACCCCCTCTCCTCCCCGTTCCAAAATCCAAAACCTCCTTTCCTCCCAAAATAATCGTAGGGCAAACAAAGTGGCCACTACTAGCCTTATCCAATCACAATAGATAAAACATTGGCACAGGCCAAGAACTACAATTTCCCCATCCTGTACAACCACTAGCCTTATCCAATCACAATAGATAAAACATTGGTACAGGCCAAGAACTACAATTTCCCCATCCTGTACAACCACTAGCCTTATCCAATTACAATAGATAAAACATTGGCACAGGCCAAGAAATACAATTTCCCCATCCTGTACAACCACTAGCCTTATCCAATTACAATAGATAAAACATTGGCACAGGCCAAGAACTACAATTTCCCCATCCTGTGTAAGCACTACTAGCCTTATCCAATTACATTAGAAAAACATTGGCACAGGCCAAGAACTACAATTTTCCCATCCTGTACAACCACTAGCCTTATCCAATTACAATAGATAAAACATTGGCACAGGCCAAGAAATACAATTTCCCCATCCTGTACAACTACTAGCCTTATCCAATTACAATAGATAAAACATTGGCACAGGCCAAGAACTACAATTTCCCATCCTGTACAACCACTAGCCTTATCTAATTACAATAGAAAAATATTGGCACAGCCCAAGAACTACAATTTCCCCATCCTGTACAACCACTAGCCTTATCCAATTACAATAGATAAAACATTGGCACAGGTCAAGAACTACAATTTCCCCATCCTGTGTAAGCACTACTAGCCTTATCCAATTACAATAGATAAAACATTGGCACAGGCCAAGAAATACAATTTCCCCATCCTGTGCCTAGCGTGAGTAGACATAAACACTGCCAAATCAACTGACAGTAGGGGCTGACTATTTGAAGCACAGTTCTAAATGTTATCCCTCTATTATGCTTTGCCTATCAGGACACCCCCCCCCCATGTGTGTGTGTGTACATGTCACGTTTCAAAACAAAGACAGCACCTACTCTTCACAAATCCCCACGCAGTCAAAAGGTTTGGCTTTTCACATTCAAAAGAGCTGATGTGTAAGTATCGGCAAAGACAGGCAATCTTCACACAACGTAATAGACAGGCAATCTTCACACAACATAATAGACAGGCAATCTTCACACAACATAATAGACAGGCAATCTTCACACACGGTAATAGACAGACAATCTTCACACAAGGTAATAGACAGACAATCTTCACACAACATAATAGACAGGCAATCTTCACACAACATAATAGACAGGCAATCTTCACACAAGGTAATAGACAGACAATCTTCACACAAGGTAATAGACAGACAATCTTCACACAAGGTAATAGACAGACAATCTTCACACAACATAATAGACAGGCAATCTTCACACACGGTAATAGACAGGCAATCTTCACACAAGGTAATAGACAGACAATCTTCACACAAGGTAATAGACAGGCAATCTTCACACAAGGTAATAGACAGACAATATTCACACAACGTAATAGACAGGCAATCTTCACACAACGTAATAGACAGACAATCTTCACACAACGTAATAGGCAGACAATCTTCACACAAGGTAATAGACAGGCAATCTTCACACAAGGTAATAGACAGACAATCTTCACACAAGGTAATAGATAGGCAATCTTCACACAACATAATAGACAGGCAATCTTCACACAACGTAATAGACGGGCAATCTCCACACAACGTAATAGACAGACAATCTCCACACAACGTCATAGACAGACAATTTTCCCCTACACTGACTGTCAGGAAACCAAAACCATTATACTCTCAACAACAAAAGAAAAAGTTTCATGATTTAGAGATTTGGTTATAACTGTAACATGTCACAACCCATTTTAAATACGATTTTAAATACGAGAGAGAAGAGGGAACCAATACAACATGTAGCTCTTTATTTGGCCTCATTGTTTTAAAGATAAAGGTGGATTTATTACAGTCACTATCCCCAAACAAATTGCAGGCTCACCGACTATACATTTATCCCCGGCAGGCCAATTCATTCTCCCTGGCGAGCATTCAGTACATCAGCCTGCTAGGCACTTCCTACTAACACTCTGACAAGATCTTTTTCTACCTTTAGCTGGGAATCATTCACAGCTGAGTCTAGTGAGGAAAGTAGAGTGAAGTACATTTCCTAACAGTACAACGTTGTGAGGTAAAAACGCCTGTGCCAGCCGTAAGGTTAGATCCAGTGTCGTGGTGATTGCAGGCTCATAACACAACGGTTCAGCTAGAACATCTCCATCACCTTCCTATTTAAGACATATTACTGTATTATTACTGTATTACTGTATTATTGTATTACTGTATTATTGTATTACTGCATTACTGCTGTATTATTGTATTACTGTATTATTATTGTATTACTGTATTACTGTATTACTGTATTATTGTATTACTATTGTATTACTGTATTTCTGCATTATTGTATTACTGTATTACTGTATTTGTATTTGCATTACTGTATTACTGTATTACTGCATTGTTGTATTACTGTATTATTGTATTACTGCATTGCATTATTGTATTACTGCTGTATTATTATTGTATGTATTACTGTATTATTGTATTACTGTATTATTGTATTACTGCATTATTGACTGTATTACTATTGTATTATTGTATTACTGTATTATTTATTGTATTATTGTATTACTGTATTATTGTATTACTGTATTACTGTATTACTGTATTATTGTATTACTGTATTATTGTATTACTGCATTATTGTATTATTGTATTACTGTATTATTGTATTACTGTATTATTGTATTACTGTATTATTGTATTAATGTATTAATGTATTACTGTATTACTGTATTATTGTATTACTGTATTAATGTATTACTGTATTATTGTATTAATGTATTATTGTATTACTGTATTATTGTATTATTGTATTACTGTATTAATGTATTACTGTATTACCATAAACTTAAAGACACACATCTTTCAACTAAAAATTAACGTGACATCCACCGACATCCGTATCGAAATATCTATCAAAATGATACCAACACTGACATCCGTATCGGATAGTAATGGAAATATCTATCAACAAAATGATAATATACCAACACTGACATCCGTATCGGATAGTGATGGAAATATCTATCAACAGAATGATAATATACCAACTCGATAATTCTTCAGATCTTTTCATTAAAGTTGCTTCTTTTCCATACTCGAACATAAGCCAAACAATAAACACCGAATGCTCCATCGATTGGCTTGCATTGCAGACCCTGCACCGATACAATTGGTCTGTTCTCGCCCAATTATTCTGAGCTGATGATTAAATATAAAGCCCATAGAGAATCGGTCCCATGAGAACCTGAACCCCCCCCCATGATACCGCCATTGAAAACGACTCATCAAAACGCATGCCCCCTTGTTCTACAGTTGACATATTAACATTCAAAGAAGACAAGTCAACATGAAAAATAAGCTGCAATTCCCTTCTCCGTTTCTAGTTCTAGCACGGCATCCACAATAGTTCCATTTGTTATGAAACATGACACATTTAAAGGCGTAACAATAGTATGAAAGTTTACGCGTATCCGCCATGTTAAATGATAATATCATAAATGTCAAAAGTTGTGAAGACCATTACCGCTTATTTATGTGTTCATTATACACCCCCACACAAAATTGTAAACTAAGCACTTCAATCAAAAATAAAATAAAAAAGAAAAGCCATTGAACAAAACTATTTATTACAAAGAGCAGCAATACATAACAATGCATTTTAAAAAAATAAAAAAGCGAGATAACCAGATACACATGTAGACATATATAAACAAAATAAGATAAATTTGCCAAGTCTTTAAATCGAACATAAGCACTGGGAAAGGGAGAAAACATTAACAATACTTTGACTTATTCTTGCTCTGCGGAACCACGCAAGGGACAGTACAAGAAATATTGTCACTGTGCCAAAAGAAAGAGAAATATGTGGCTCAACCGATGCCCAAGCACTGCAGGGGGGGGGGGGGGGCATCCACCAACCACCCGCGGCTATATTTCAGCAATCGTTTTGCATTTCCTCCACGCTTGTCTATGATGTCAATTAATGGCCAAATCTTGCAAGGGCTATACTGATTTAATTGTTACGCGAATCATTGCTGATTTCAGGTAATCAGGTCACCAATTATTATTGCTCTTTGGGTAATTTTATTCCACACGCTCATACCGGCCACATTCGTAGTGTTGCTCAACGTTACTCATGATTTTGCATGGGTCGCTCACAGCGGAAGTCAAATGGTAAATGAACCCCCTCCCCCCCAAGAAGCAGCTAAATTACAGGAATACATGCACAAAGTACAGAGATAAACATAATCCGCAACAGTTGCCCTTCCAAACACAAGAGAACGGCCGAGTGGTGCTAATGAGAAAGCTCAATGCATGAAAGCCATGAAAGCCATGAAAGCCATGCTATTTGTGTGGAATTGCGGGAACCGTCCGATAGCCATGGTCACCATGGGCCCGTACGCTTACATCCAAAGGCATAGTGACCTTTCATGGACTGGCCGAAAAGCTACCTCTGGCATTTGAAAGCAGACCGCATGAAGCGACTGGAACCTGACGGGAGATCATCGGAGAGTGGGGAGATCGCTACAGGCCATGGAGAGATAATGTATATGTTCAGTAGGAGATAACGGTATAATAAAAACGCTGCTCTCCTCTACAACTCACACTGAAGTGAAATTATCTACAGATGTGTTTCAAAGGAACGATCGACCACTTGTCAATATGTTTGGACATATCGGAGGTCCTTTACAAGGTCACAAGATCAAAGCACTAGGCATAACATTCGCTGCTGGCCAGGTACGTTATTACACGTCACTAAAGCTTTAGGGACTTATGTGTGCTTCGATAGCAAATTCATGACAAAAAACGAGAAGAAAGTGACATAACAGTTGGTTTCATGGAATTTACCTCGTCCACCATATACAGTGATCTCAGGATGAATTAAGTGGAAACAGCAAGATGAAAGCTAAATGAAAGAGGGAGAGGAAGGAAGTAGAGGATTTACCAACAGCGCCCGCAAAGCGTCCACAAATTGGAAAGAATGAGAGGAAAAAGTACAGCCGACCTGCATTGTTAACCAACAATCGGCACTCTGACTGTTTGTCTTGTCTGTCTTAACCTCCTCTCTACCTTTGTGTATGTGTGTGTGTGTGTGTGTGTGTGTGTCTCTCTCTCTCTCTCTCTCTCTCTCTCTCTCTCTCTCTCTCTCTCTCTCTCTCTCTCTCTCTCTCTCTCTCTCTCTCTCTCTCTCTCTCTCTCTCTCTCTCTCTCTCTCCCTGTAATCCATCAATCGGGTAAAATGTATTCAATCAATAATCTTAAAATGTGTTGATCTACGCCCACTCATGCAATACACCGGCATGACAATAACAGGTAGAAAAAAATAATAATTAAACATCTAATTCTGCGATGTTTAGAAAGGTCAGGCAAGACAGGAGTAAACCGGAAGTAGAAATAACTGTGAAAGAGATCGATAAAATCAGACAAGTACGTTTCATTGATGTGTATGGTTAGTCCTCATCCCGACTAAGCTAACATCCCCTATGCAGAAAGGACGAGATAGCCAGAGCACTGACAAATACGAAGGCGTAGGAGATCGAAGGAGGGAAGGCAAAGTGATCGATATATCGCCATGATGTTTAGTGGTTATGTACAGCTAGCTAGAATCTGAGAGAAGCCGGCACCTACACAACTGATAAATGGCGAAGATTGGCTTGACATGCGATGTGTTATGTATTAACAATGTCTTATTTACAAAATGTTAAGCTCAACTTCCGGATTTTTCTCCTCCAAAGGACAGGACGTATTACCGACAAAATAATATGCAAATAATAAGAATAACAATAATAATGATGATGATAATAATGAGAATAACAATAATAATGATGATGATAATAATAATAATAATAATAATAATAATAATAATAATAATAATAATAATAATTAGTAGTACATGTCTATAGCGTTTATACGTGTACATAAGAGCTCTAAGCGTCTTGACGTCAAAACGTACAATTCTAGAAGAACACTATCATGACAAATATTAAACATACATACACAGTGCAGTATCAAACATTCATACGGTAAAAATGCAAAGATATTTATAAATATATCCGCGGTGATCTCATGCGAGTCATTCGTTTCCCCATATTTACGGGATTATTGGGCTGTTTTTTGTTGTTTTTGTTTTGTTTTTCTAATTTCATCGTACCCAAAGCATTTGCAAGAGTATAACACAACCTATATATACATATATATATATATATATATATATATATATATATATATATATATATAATATGTACTTGTCATGATGTAAAAAATATTTGTTTGAGAACGCATCTAATCAGATTCGTCTGGGAAGGCGAGAGGAGGGAGACAAGCCAGGTTGATTTGAATTTACCCCCATCCAACATATGCGGTGATGCCACGTGGAATTCAGAGGAAAGAGCGATACAATAGATAAGTGAAAGAGTGAAATGTTATATAAGCAGAGATCTATTAATAGAAATCGTGATAATGTTATAGATCTATGGTTGTAAGTATAGGACCTACCAACTGTAGCAGTAGCACTCGCCACCCACCAACGGAGGGGAAGAGATGTAGAGTAAGGCCAAGGGTGGACGCCTATATCATTTTACCTACACGCCCAATAAACTTGTAGTACACTCTATCTCTCTTCTATTTATCGATAAAATCATAACACTGCAAGTGTAAGATGAGACTTTCAGAAGGAATTGCGAGTACATGTACAATGTCAACGTTGTCTTCATGCAATATCACGGACATTTCACGTCATTGGACTTTGCCTTTCAAATCCAATGAAAATCAATCAGACAGAACATCAGGTGATACGGAATGCTTTGCCGGTGCCAGGCCCATCAAATAACAATGCAATCATAATGCTCTCTGTTAGCAGCATGGCGATTAACTTCATTATCAAATAGGGGCACAGTGCATAGCATACACACACATACACACACTCTCTCTCTCTCTCTCTCTCTCTCTCTCTCTCTCTCTCTCTCTCTCTCTCTCTCTCTCTCTCTCTCTCTCTCTCTCTCTCTCTCTCTCTCTATCTCTCTCTCTCTTTTGCTCTCTCCATATGCGGTGATCTCAGGATAAATTAAAATATAAAAGCAAGATGGAACATAAGTGAAAGCGTGAAAGGAAAGAAGTAGGATACATACCAGCATCGCCTGCTAACGAACTTCCAAGTTACAGGAATGCATGTAAAAAGTACAGATAAACAAAATCCACAATAGCTGGCGGAGGGGACAGCTATAACACAAAACATGATGATAACAAAAACAAACATCTAACTCCTTAGTTTCAGACAAAATTGGCAGGTCAATCGGATCTCTAAAGAACGGTAAGGCAGAAGGAAACCACGAGTTGTCTTCAAACCAGTACTTGTGTTGCCAGCATAGATAAGAGGGGAAGGTAAGGGGTACAAGTAATTTAAGCCCTCAAGTAAACAAAGCTCTGCAAATGCAAATAGCCTTTCACCTCCCTCAATACACATATCCACACGCACCATGCACATGAGACACAAAAGACACCTAAAAAGACACTCGAAAACAAACAAAACGATATATTATTATTATCTCTGCCTCATTCCCTTCTCTCGTTATCACAATGTAATCTATTTACTGCAGAAGAGTCGCGTCGGGTTCTTCACATTTTCTGTTTGTCCAACAAACTTCTTTGAGGAAGAGAATGCCAGATGGAACAAGGATAAACATATGTGGCCGACTGGATGGGATGATAATGGGGCCAGGCCATCACCAACTCTACTGCCCCCTTTTCAGGGCTGGCAAGGCAGACACAAACAAGTTCTTCTTTGAGTGGATGGGAGAGAAAAAACTGTGATTGAGCGGGAGGGAGGGAGGGAGGGGAGAGAGAGAGAGAGAGAGAGAGAGAGAGAGAGAGAGAGAGAGAGAGAGAGAGAGAGAGAGAGAGAGAGAGAGAGAGAGAGAGAGAGAGAGAGAGAGAACAATTTCCTCTGCTTGGAATTCGCCCTCCTCCTATTGTAGTGCTGTGATAAGCCCCAGGGAAAAACCAACACCTCGCTATTAGTAATAGGGCCGCCCAACAAGATAAGGTTGCTGCCTGAGGAGACACTCGCCCACAAACCCCCGGGTTGTTATACTTGGCTCTCAAGTTCTTGTGCTGGGTCCACACCAGAGCATATTTCGGCAAACAGGGCGCACGAACAAAATACCACGCACAAAATCCTCTGACATGGACACGTATTTGGGTTGTGTTTCTCGTTCACTGCGACGGAAAACTGGGCACATTACCTACTCTCATGAACAGCGGTGCACTCTTGTGCACGAACGCATCAAATGAACGTGCTCCTGTTCGCCGAAAAAAAACCCGCTCAGGTGTGGAC
>JAXRKP010000568.1:75000-115000 GCA_037039925.1 Doris montereyensis
AGGTTCGTATGTGGAGGGGGGAGGTGTTCCCTCTTGTTATTTGCACTGTTGGCCTGGGGGAGGAGGAGTATGCAAATGGGGCAAACTCGACTCGATGCACGTTCGATATTGTCATCAACATGCCGATAGAGCTCTGGGCAACAACGCGGAGACTGACAAGGAATCTGCCTCGTGACGGCGCATTCAGCTGGCCAAATAGTAGAGATCATCTTAATACGTGTTCACAGATGCAGTGCGCAGACAAAATATAATGGATGTCAGGATGACCATGTCAATGAAATATGTTTGAACCTATTATGGTAAATAGATAACAAGGCTGGGATTTGGGATGTAAATATAAGAGTTTACAGTAAGTTACAAGAAACAAGTGGTGAGACATGACAAGCACGTGTAGTCAGTCAAAAGAAACAGAAAGCAAAAGAAAGAAAAAACTATTCCCTCTCTTGAAAAGAAAAAACACAAATGAAAAAAAGCACACAAAAATCCAGGCAGATAAATAGATATGTGTACAGACAGATGGACAAGCTAGAAAGACACTGATATATAACCTATTGATTCAATTGGTGAATGGTTGGCAGGCGTGTCTACTACCTACACATTCTTTCCAATATCCGTTAATAACTACGTGTAGTATGGGGGACTCATTGGTACAGAGGCAAATTGTCGGCCTCTCAACCCAAAGATCGTGCACTCAAGCCCCAACAGTTGGAAAATGTTATCGAGGTTTTTTTGCCGAGCAAAGCCCAGCCCATCGAAGGCGGACATTAAAAAAGGAGGTCCCGTGTGCATATCCCAACACTGTGCGCGTTTGTTTGTTTGATTTACCCACATCCACAACTAAGGTGATCTCAGGTTTTGGTAGGATTTTCTTTTAATTTTGCCCCGACTGTCTTGTAAACAGCCAAGGGATCTTTAACGTGCACAAAGTGTTGTGATCTGCACATGGGACCTCCCTTTTTATCGTCCGTCTCCGATGGGACTAGGTGTCGATCCACCTACCTGGACTAGGTAGATTTTGCTCGAAAAAAAATCGACAAAATTTGGGGCTCGAACTCACTATCTTTTGGGTGAGGCCGACTCCTTGCCTCTGGACTACCGAGTCCCCCAGAGCGTAAAAGATCCCTTGGCTGTTTACAGGGCAGTCTATGTAAAATTAAAATCCTATCAAAAAACAATTCGAGATAACCTAAATTATGGGTAAAATCAAATCACGAAAAAAGTCAAACGTGTAGGTGTTTTCTAACGTCGAAATCGACAATAGCGCATACACACTTTGTTTAAACATTCTCCCACTTGATGTAATGGCCAATCTGTCTCATTACATATAAATACAAATATCCATGTCCACCCCATCTCCTCCATTTAACATGTAACTATATTGAAAACAAAAGATACATGATGTTGGGAAATAGTAGGCGAGGCGCAACAGAGACGTAAATAGGGTCCCTCATGCCAAAACCTCTTTGACATTCGGTTTTGATGAATCGAGATAAGAAATCAAGTTCACAGCTATGAAGACGAATCTTATAATATCATACAAGCTCAAATGAAAAATGCATGGAAGATAATGCCATACTTCGTTTGATGTCGAAGCCCCCAGAAGTATATTTGCCAGCATGTGACAATGATAAAAACTGGTCGAAAATTGACTCGGTTCACTGTTGACATGTGGAAAGCCTAAGTACACGTGAGCACGTTGGGGAACCTTATGGGAGGTGTCTATGTTTCCCTCTAGGAGATAATCCTACACCCACTGAACACCGCTAATCCCTTTAGATTCTATCTATATTTCCATTGTCGGCAGTAAAAAATACTATTCATATTTGATGTCATGTTTGCTACCATTCCTGATGTCCTTTACAGAGTCGTGCTTATTATTATTTCGATATTCTTCCTTTTATTTCGATCTATAAAGGGAAATAGTGTGAAGTAAGGGTGGTGTACTGTATGCTGCCCAAGGAGCTGACGAGGACTTTGACTTTGAATGAAATGGCCTGCTGGGGGATACGGACTATAAATACATTGTTATCATCAACTATTTGTTCATAATATGTGTATACCATTCAGTAGAAAATCACCTTTACGTTAAAACACATTAGACACGTATTTCCAATCGATTTCTAATTATATCTTTTCGCAACACAAGTTATAGATCTTACAATGGCCACTCACTGTAGTCACAATCATTTAAAGCATTATAAATTCACCGCAATGAGTTTCTAGTTCACGAGCATTCATTCTCTCTCTCTCTCTCTCTCTCTCTCTCTCTCTCTCTCATATCGCACGATTGTATTTCCATCAAACTAAAAGGTACACATCACATCACATGACGACGTGTACTGCTTACGACTCGCTGACTGAAATAAAACTACCCAAACAAAGCCATATTAATATCAGGCGTGTAGAGTCAGCCACTGAAACTGACTCTGTGTCACCCTTCAGACACGGTCACTTCAGATTTATGTATGGCAGTGGCAGAGGAGTAGTGGGGATGTACGCCCTGAGCGATTTAGGTAGCCAAATTAGTGTCCACCACTACTGGTCAGCCGCGCGCTTTTGTCTTTCGAGAAGGAAGGCTCATACGAACATATTACAGACTGGGGAAAGAATGGAGAAGACACAGCGAGACAGTCTAGGCAGGTAGCAAGGTTGGGTTGTTTTTTTTTTTTTTAACGACTTCCTTTAAAGTGCGTCAAGATATGTCACAAGCACCATGCCTTTCAATGTTTACGCCAGTCGAATAACCAATGACAACACTTTGAATGACAAGAGCATTGATAGTCTTTTAAACAATTGCACACACTTACAGGTCACAAAAGTAGTCTTTTAAACAATTGCACATACTTACAAGTCACGAAAGTAGTCTTTCAAACAATTGCACACATTTACAAGTCACGAAAGTTGTCTTTCAAACAATTGCACACACTTACAAGTCACGAAAGTAGTCTTTCAAACAATTGCACACACTTACAGGTCACAAAGTAATCTTTCAAACAATTGCACACACTTACAGGTCACAAAGTAGTCTTTCAAACAATTGCACACACTTACAGGTCACAAAAGTAGTCTTTTAAACAATTGCACACACTTACTTTACAAGTCACGAAAGTAGTCTTTCAAACAATTGCACACACTTACAAGTCACAAAAGTAGTCTTTCAAACAATTGCCCACACTTACAGGTCACGAAAGTAGTCTTTTAAACAATTGCACACACCTTCAAACTAGAGTCACGAAAGTAGTCCTTTCAAACAATTGCACACTTACAAGTCACAAAAGTTGTCTTTCAAACAATTGCACACACTTACAAGTCACGAAAGTAGTCTTTCAAACAATTGCACACACTTACAGGTCACGAAAGTTGTCTCCCCTCCCCCTCTCTGACATACTTGGAATGCGATTTATTAACAACCATTGTGAAAAGAGACGAAACTATAAAGGTCACACCGACCTTATACACATTCATGACTTTCTACACACACAATTTACACATTATACTACCTCTGAGATGGGATATATGCACACATTATTCTTAAATATCGGCAATCAACACTTTGTATCACAGTATGGTCATGCAACTGCCTTTGATATGGCACACAGCATATCTAATCAAAAAGACTTGTGAAACACAATATAATTTTATTTTCGTTCGATTTCAGTACAAAAGTGAAACGGTAGCTAAAACAATAGCATAAAGATGGTATTTTATAAGGTGTGTTTATATAAATCTCTGCACACTGACGACTGAAAAAACCCTGTTTCGTCTCTATTCGTTGTGTTAAGTTAGCTTACCTCCTTTTTTCGTTAATTAAGGAAGTTGTGGTTTTGGTTTTGAATTTCTGGTTCCTGCCCCCCCCCCTATATGTTACCTTTTGTTATTAAAAAATTATGTGAAAACGACTACACCTAAGTAATTACAAATAGGAAAAAAGTCTGATCCCCAACTTCGATAGGACGTACAAATGATTGGAAGCATAATGCATGACGGCAGAAGTAATCAACGATGAGCATTATATATACCTCCTTTGTCTCCGATGGTTTCCTTGTTAAAACATTACACAGCAGCAAATAGTGGCCTTTGACAGGATCCATCCCATAACTCTTTGACATTGTGAAAAGACAACATAAAGCGGAAACACCAAACAGCCTCTATGCAATAATGAATGAGCCGTGGCCTGGAAAGTATAAGAGAATTGATGCCAGATGACAAGATTCCATCGACTGGCTCCAAAAATCAATGCTGGAGCCGATAGACTCCCCAATGTCAACAAATCAAGCCTCCTTCCGCCGGCTACTCCCTGTGGGTAATCATGGGACATTTACTAAATTTTCTCCTTTCCGCTAGCACTTCCCTAAAACACAAGCCCCGCGGAAAGATCTTTGGCCAGCGTTGTTTATTATGCCTAGCGTGTACTTGTCACACATTAGCTCCTAAAGCCGCCACTGAGATGAAGGAAATCAACAAACAAAAAGCCCAAATTCCACGGCAGTGGATGAAAATTCCTGTTGCTTATCTTACCGCCCAAAGGTCAGATGTTGAGAAAGACACGCGCCACGACTTCCGATGCCTTAGTCTGGAAGATGCGTGAGGTCTGAATGTCAGGTAAATAATGGGGAATATAAACGACTAGTGTCTAAGACCGGATGCGGCAGAAACATTGACCAGAGATAAACACCGGTCTATTCACTCACTCTCTTTGTCAGTTGCGGGCACGTGCTAAATGTACAAAGTGGATGTGATAGGAAGCCCGGTGATGATAAGCTTAAACAACTCAAAATACTTCAAAGGCTGATCGGGTTACATTTATATAAAACAATTGAAAAATGTCTGAACTAAGAGAAGGGAAAGGGAGAGAGAGAGAGAGAGAGAGAGAGAGAGAGAGAGAGAGAGAGAGAGAGAGAGAGAGAGAGAGAGAGAGAGAGAGAGAGAGAGAGAGAGAGAAAGGGGGGGGCGAGAGAGGTGGGGAGAGGGAGGGGAGAGGAGAGGGGGGAGAGAGAGAGGGAGAGAGAGAGAGAGAGAGAGAGAGAGAGAGAGAGAGAGAGAGAGAGAGAGAGAGAGAGAGAGAGAGAGAGAGAGAGAGAGAGAGAGAGAGAGAGAGTCTTAACCTTTAATTTACAGGGTAATATAAAGAGCTTAGCTGTTGACATGAGTTGTATTTCTATAACAAACAAAGACATTGATCTCTGCCAGATAGTCTGATGATTTGGATTCAGTTTCCATGAAATTTGAAAACCTGCAATATTTCCCTACAAAATATTTGAGTGAGAAATGTGTGCGATTAAGTTTTGGGATACAGTGGTAGCTCTTTCAAGTCAACACCCATTGACTTAAGAATTAGCTTTAATAATGTTGATCCAAATAAAGCAAATTTGTATATATTTCCCTCAGTAATAGCATGTATTGCTTTATGCATTAAGTCAACACAAACACACACATTATAATTATAGCATCACCATTGTCAAGAGATCCTATTAGATGTATTACTCATCATCAGGGGTAGTGTAATCTTACTATTAGATGGTTACTATGCAGGTCAGCAATAGGCCAGCAGTTCAAGCATAGGATCAATCAATCATTATGCACAAACTGCTACACTACTATAATAGTAGTGTGTTTCGTCTTTATTATAGGGCCAATTGTGTGCCTTAACAAGGCATCAAGCTGAAGTAAGCAGGGCCTCCGGGTACAGTCAGCAGCAAGCAGTAAAATAAAATATCAAAGTGTAATAATAATCAAACAAGGTGTCACAAATTTCATCTTCTTGATCAATATATTGCTTTGAAGTTTTGTAGTCAACACTATAATATCATAGAAACCTACAAAACACATTCACCTTAAACACGATTTTCTTTGAAGTTTAGTGGGGTTTTTTCAATCTCTGAATATACAGCTCTAGTTTAACTTTGATTTGTTTTCATATTATTGAAATGTGCCTGGTCCATCATATGTGGAGATTTCAGGGTGAATGAAGAGTAAAGAGCAAGATGAAAGATAGGTGAAAGAGTGAAAGGAAAGAAATAGGACCAACCAGTAGTGTGTTTACAAGAAAATAACTCAAAATTATATTGAAGTAGCCCACAGTGCAAGACTTTGATTTAATTTGCCCACATCCACAACAAAGGTGATCTTGGTAGCATTTTTAGTCTTGCCTGGACTGCGCTGTAAACAGCCAAGGGATCTTTAACATGCGTAGTGTTGTGATCAGCACAAGGGACTTCTTTTTCATCATCTGTCTGCGATGGGACTAGGTGTAGATCCACCTACATGGACCAAGGGGTGGGTTTTACTCCAAAACAAATCTAGAAAACTTTTCACCCTCCTTGCACCACAGACCTTTTGATTGAAAGTCCGATACCTTGCCTCTGGACTACCGTCCCTCA
Source organism: Doris montereyensis (assembly GCA_037039925.1). NCBI lineage: Eukaryota > Metazoa > Mollusca > Gastropoda > Nudibranchia > Dorididae > Doris > Doris montereyensis. The sequence goes on from JAXRKP010000568.1 coordinate 81,381, forward strand.
GCCTACAATGACTTTAATCAAAGTTGTGAATATTTCTCCCCAGTGACGGAAAGCAATGTTTTAGCAACACTCACCATTTGCTATTACTGGGTTATATCTTAATTTTGGTAAAATGAAGTGATACACATTGATTACTGCAAATATGCTTTGATGTGCTGTTTAAAGTAATTGTTGTAGGCTATTTCTTTTGCTAGTGTTTTTATTGTCTTTTATCTCTGCATGACCTTTTCATTTTGTGAGAATTTTGAATCACTCTAAAATTGAGAAAAATCACTGCAAGATTCATCAAACAAAATTTAAAGACACTAAGCCATGGATGAATTATTATTTTAACTCGAGCTAACAACTATAAATTCTTTTAAAATCAATGAAATGTCACAAAATAATATTGAAGCATTTATATTTTTATCATAATAAACTCGATAAATTCATCACAAAAGATCATTAATGTGACACTATTTATTCGACAGCTCTCTCTCTTTCACTTTGGATGTAGAAATAACATAACAATCAAAGATATATATAATTTTCAATTATGACAGAAAGACAGAGACGGATTGATAAATCTAGACAGAGAGAAAAAGCTAACAAATGGATAGACAGAAAATAAAAAATATAAGAAAATTCAGTAGGTTTTGCTCTATTTCTCAATCCAGCTTCAATAACAGGTTGGACCTAAAACATGGAAACAAGAAGCAAGAAAGACAGAGAGGAAAAAACAACAAGAAAAAGGGGGAAGAGGAGGAGGCTGTCCAGAGAAATGAATAGATACATACACAGAGAGAGAGAGAGAGAGAGAGAGAGAGAGAGAGAGAGAGAGAGAGAGAGAGAGAGAGAGAGAGAGAGAGAGAGAGAGAGAGACAGACAGACAGACAGACAGACAGACAGAGAGAAAAGGAGAAAGAATAGAGACAGGGTAGAGGAAGGGAGAGAGAAAAGAGAAAGAGAGAAAAAGAAAAAGAGAGAGAGAGAGAGAGAGAGAGAGAGAGAGAGAGAGAGAGAGAGAGAGAGAGAGAGAGAGAGAGAGAGAGAGAGAGAGAGAGAGAGAGAGAGAGAGTCTATATTTTACTTGCTACAAAGCCCGGTGAGTAACCAGAGACTAAGACACAGTCTGGAAATGGGTTAAATAGCTTTGCCATGAAGCGGAAAATATTTGTCATATTTTGCAACGATGGAAGGAGACAGTTTTAACATACTGCATCTTAACTTGAACAAACACAAAATCTTTATAAACACAGTAATACGTAGATCTAATTCTAAAAATAAAGCATGTTCATCTCCAACACTTAAGATCTAGATCTAGATCTAAGATTAGATCTAGATCTAGATCGAGATCTATGTTTTCTTATAAAAATGCCCCGAAAGAAACAACTTTTTCTCGTGTCAACTCAAAAACCTGAATTCTAGTGGAAAAAAGAATTTACAGTGATTCCCTTGAAAATAAAATAATATTCAATCAACTATTGCATTCCTTTCTTCGTCAATCAAATGGAAATCAAAGAGTATGGAAATAATCAAAGGAATATTAACGTTTGGTGAAAATACTTTCTAGGCCTACTCACACATTCTCCACGATGTTTTCCGCTTCTTTAGGACTTATGAGACCGTCGTCGTCAGCGTCATCAACAATCTGATGTTGAGCGACCGAGTAGCCAAAATAACTATTTTCCAAGCCTTTTCTAATCACTGAAAACCTTGCGTCCAAATTGATGCCACATCCAAATTTGAAAAGAACCAAGAACACAAAAATTACAAACACAGACACTCGGTGCTCAAAAATCGCCGCCATGACGAAAAGTCGTCAGGCCGTCTCTATTGGGACTTGGGACAAGGAAACGCACAAGGTGACAGGTCTGTCTGATCGACGCTACCAATCACGACTGCGCACAATTTTTACAGTTGCGTCCCTTGCAACGGACAGCTAAAAATAAAAATAAAAATTTGGGTCAATGGGAGGAGCTCGGTTGAGGTGACGGGTGACGGCAGAGTATGTAGTTCCGGGTCACCATATTATGATTTCAGTCTCTTCCTACTTTCATTCTCAGCCACAGAAGATCGATATTAATATCAATGTTCCTAAGATTCAACAGTGTGGAAACAATATTTAATTAAAATTACTGTATGGCATAAACATGCTTTCAAATCTTTTGAAGCAGCACCAATCTCGTCAACAAGCTCGTAAAGAGCTTCAGGGTAAGACTACTTAGACCCTGACTCGGTACTGAGTAACTGCAATTTTACGATTTACTTAGTCTGCTGACTAACTCAGCTGACTTGGACTAAATCAGACTTCGATTTAGACCTAGATAGCTCTAGAGCTATATAGATCTATATTATATATAATCTAGATCTAAATCGGGATCTCTAGATTAGATCTAAATTCGACGGTTGGTGGTTCGTACTATTGTATTGGCACTACTTGAACCTACAATTAATTATTTATCAAGTATCTCATGATCCACACATTACTCTGTACTGTATACCCTGGGATTCTCGAATGCCTTTAAACGTTTATTTAGGCTATTCTTTAGATCTAACTTTGGCGATTTTGGAGTTTAGGGTCCTAAATTATTTTTTTTTCCAAGATTTATTTACTCTTCACAGAATAGAATAACTTAAAAAATATTTTGTTTTCAAGAAAAGTTACACAGGGTATTGCACGTTAATTTCATTTTGAATTTTCCCAAATGCGTTTCCGCTAGATGAAGCAAATGTGTCGTTTCTCCATCTCCATTCAAACTCCCGTAGGTAGCTGATGAAGTGATTGCGAGATGTGCCATGCATTCGCTTTATCTTCTTTGCTTGAGACCAAAAACGCTTCAATATTTTGTGCATGGGCCATGGGATCAGCAGGGTCGACAAAGTGTGACAAACTCCGACAAATTAAAATGTAGGACCAAACTCCTATAAAAATAATTTAGGACCCTAAACTCCGATATCGCCCTAACTTTGGCAGAATTTCCTTAGGAGTTGGACACACCATTCATTTGGTTAGATCTAACGCCATCGGCCATGTAATTTAAGATTCATTAGTGAGCGAAATTTAGTGATAAGTAAACATTACATAATATGTCAAACCATCTTCAGGTATTGTATGAAATTCAATTTCCATCAAAACAGAGCTTTTTAGACACAATAGTCCATCTGGCTCACTATGCAAACTTTGAGGGTGCTTTCTCTCCCTCCTCCCAAACCAAAGAAATCCTTTGACAATATTATAAGCGTACATGCATATCGTAGGTGTGGCAAGCAATCCGGTTAAGTCCAGAAATTGGAAAATTCCAGAAAATCCCCAACACTTTTCTATGGATGTCAACACACCATCTGACAGCAATATTATTTAAATCAACCAATGAAATCGCGAGAAATAAGCTGCAAGCAACACTCTTATCTCTGCTGACCGCTAGGTTTACCGTGCACAACAGTTTTGTTTGAAGAAGTTCTTTTATTCTCCTGAAAATTGATGTCAGCTTGACTTAAACTTAAACGCTTTGTTTGCTACACCGACGATATGATAAATATAATAGTAGCAGTCTAAAAAAACGTCTTTTTGCGAGATTGAAAAGGTGTGCTGGTAGGTAGACTGTGTTGGTAAGCGGTTTTAAAGGTTTATGGAGCCAATGGCCATCCATTTCTACCTGATTAGCATATACAGCAAATAAATAAGGCTTTTGTCATTCACCAACACCACACAAGCATCTTTGATTTGAAGAAATGTTCTATATTTTAATTCATATTTTAGGCTGACAATGATCATTTGCTCATTGAATATTTATTGTTCTGATCTTTTTCACATATTAAAGTCCCTCAGATGTACTCACTATTTCTTAAGCTCACATACTGTGGATCATTTCCCCTACCCTTCCCTCTCTCTCTCTCTCTCTCTCTCTCTCTCTCTCTCTCTCTCTCTCTCTCTCTCTCTCTCTCTCTCTCTCTCTCTCTCTCTCTCTCTCTCTCCTCTCTCTCTCTCTCTCTCTCTCTCCCTCTCTCTCTCTCTCTCTCCTCCCTCTCTCCCTCCCTCTCTCTCTCTCTCTCTCACTCTCTCTCTCTCTCTCTCTCTCTCTCTCTCTCTCTCTCTCTCTCTCTCTCTCTCTCTCTCTCTCTCCTTGACAGTTTAAGGTGTTTTTGATATATATGGCAATGTTTATTTTGGGGTTTTTTGCCATTAACATCAGAAATATCGCACAGCCAAATGTTGTTTAAAATATCTTGCCTATTGCAATGTATTTTATTTTTGTTAATTTACTTTCCAGACAAGAGAAAAAGAGATGCTATTGTTGCTGCTACAGCCTTGTCCCATGTCCTTGTCGATCATCTTAATGCAGGTATTGTATGATTTTAATTCAGTAAAAGATAAAGCTTTAGATATGGCCTGTCACCTATATATCTGCATATGGAATTTGTTCTGACATCAGAAATAAATTTGCAGGAGTACATGAAACAACTTCAGTAGTAAAGTATTGATTCATGATAATATTCAATACTTTGAGTTAAAGGTTTTTTTTCATCATTCCTTTTGCCACACTTTTAGATATCCCTCCATATCTTTTTTTTAAAGACAAAAAATGTCATGAGTGAACAAACTAAAGAAAAAAAGAAAAGAAAATACACTCAAATTTCCGGTTAAACTGCTATTCTTGCTTAAAGCCAGCTTTTCCCCTTTGTACAGATCAGACGGTATACAAAAACAATGAAATAGCTCATTATACCGCCATCACCAATGACTTCTGTTATAGAAATATGGTTTGGCTTGGTCATAGATCACATAGTCAAACACACACATGAGCATCAGTGCCCTGTGTGTCATGTTTCATCCTCTGGGCAATTCACACATTTTCTCTTACTCTCCGTAATCCTGGGCTATTGGAACCCAGACGAATGTGTAGTGTGTTGTCAGGCCTATCTACTAGTACTACATTGTACTGCAACAGCGTTTTCACATGCAGTGGGCCTACATTATATTATCAGACTTAACCTTTCCCTCATTTTTGTATATCTAATATACTTTATAACGACATCATCAATTATCTCCCTTGTTGTAATGCTGGCTAAAGGGCTTTTTCGTTATAATGCCAAGTTACCACTGACACAACAGTTGGTGGTATAACAAGGTTTGAATATAAAATCAAATCTTGAAGGTAATGAGATTCAGTGAGTCATTTAAATTGCTTACAACATGCTACAACTATAAATTTGTTTCGTTATTTTTGTGAGAGCTGTGCTGCAATTTTAAAAGCTTTAGTATCTGAAGCTCCTTTCAATGTTACAACCATTATATTCTTTGTTTCATGGACATAAGCTATTGGAGAAGAGAAGGTCTTAAATTGGTCTTCTCTTTGCTAGCAAGTTAGTGAAATTAATCATCCTCTTGCTAGAAAAATATTCCATTACCTCTGTAATGTTTTACTTTATAATTATTAAAACACTTAAATCTAAGTAAAACAAGTTTTCCTGTTTTTAGTAATTTTGCTGGTAGTTTATTTATAATTTGTATCTAAATTGATATCATTACAGAGTAGCTCAGGCATTACGTTAACCAGAAGAAGCTTGATACGGAGACACGCATTCTTCAGGCCAACGCAGCTCAGTTCTCCAAACAAACTGTGCAGTGGTTGAAACTTGTGGAAGATTTTAACACTGCTTTGAAGGTAATAAAAGTCCTTTTTTATGCCGTCGAAAAGGGATGTATATGTTATGTCTTGGAGGGAAAAGAAATGTGCTAATCATAATACATTCTTGTAGGCCTACACATTGACCTTGTGTGCAATGTGCTGGGCAAACAGGTCCAAATGGTGTCAATTTTGTGGGGTTTTCCTATTTGTAGAAAGTTTTGAAATGGGTACATTTATTTACTACTGTAGAATCATGATTGATACTGTAATGACTTGTAAGCATAGATTTATTTTAATGATACAAGTTCACTCTTTCTTGGGTGTTGGAGTAGCAGGCGGTACTGGTAGGTCATTCTTCTTTTCGTTTATCTTTCATCTTATTGTTTCCTCTTAATTCACCCTGAGATCACGGCAAAGGTGGTCAGGTAAATCTCAAAGAAACAAACAAAGGTATTGGAGTAACGGGCAAAAATGGGTTGCCGAGAGAAAGCAGCAACACAGATAGTCGATTTGAAGAGCGAATAAATTAATTTTGACTTGCATGAACTATTGGAACAAATTGTCAACTTTTACACAATGAACACTTGAATGAAAATGAAAAAAGAATTGTAAGCTTCTCTCAGTATATGAAGAGGAAAAAAGAATAATCTATAATTTCCTTCCAGAATCACTGCTGCTTTTCATCCAGTTGTCCTATGAAAATTTGCATCTGTATTTTTTTAAGACTTTTTTCTTTAAATTTCATTTTACTTTCCTTTTTTTCAAAAGGTATGTGTTGAGATATTTCAATGTTCAAAAAGCCTTAGATAGAAAAAGAGATCATGTCCTTAGAATTGTAGATTTCATCCTTAATATTGTCCTCTTCTTTATGAAGATGTTTTGTATCCTCTTGATCCTGAAAATGAAAAGAAAATGTCCTTTGATCCTAGCTTCGTCTCTATTCACATGTCCCCATTCCAATCAAAGTTTTACCAATGCTGTGAATATTGCCATGCTCTGATACTTTATTTTTTTAAGTACATTGGTATAAAGAATGCTCTAATTTGAAAGCATTGTTTTGCCATGTAACAGTCAAAAGCAATGGTCTCTCTAGCTATGTTCACACCAGGGAGAAAAGGTGTGCACAGTTGAGAAATGTCTGCACACACTAATGAAAAGCAACAGCACACACAAAATTTTAAAATCTATTTATTCACACACAATTGGGATCTTGTTTATCAAATTGTGCAACATCAAAAACGTACGCACACAGACAATACAAAACTAGAGGGAACATTGCTCAATAGAATGTAAAACCTAGCAGCTACGGTTTTGTTAAAAGGCATCAGAAAAACATATATCAGATTTCCTGTGACTTTAGTATAGTATAAATATAATATAAGTAGGTAAATCAGTATGGAGACTATTTTCATGTGAACTATAATGGTTATTTGATTTTGTTATATTTAACACAGATTTTAGGTATCATTATTTCAGATTTCTAATAGCTTATCTATACAGTGCTTTATACTCTTATTAATGTTTTTCATACATTTTTTTCTACTCCGTTATTCAGGAAATTGGCGACGTTGAAAATTGGGCAAGAAGCATTGAAACTGACATGATAATATCTAGTGCTCTTGAATATGCGTACAGGAAAAGAGTCTACCTAGCATGACCATCATTTCGTGGTTAAGGCATTTTTCGTTGTTTGGGATGTAAGCTATCTTAGCTTAATTTACCATATCTCTCTTTGCTTTTACCATGTAGATTCTATAACTTTAAACACTTATTATGCTTTATTTTTTACTTTCATGCATGTTGCACCCACAAGATATCAAAGTACTAATTGAGTGCTAAAAAATCAATTTTTCTGACATTTTCTCTGTTTTTTGAATATTGGTTTTGTGAAGGTAGTTATGATACAACAGTTTCTGAACAGTTTCCTCAATGCACGCTACAAACTGGAATAATCAGCAATCATCCTTTTTGAAGTGCAATGAATGGTACAACAATGAAATTAAGTGTTTCACCCTTTCTGGCGGGTTCCGTATATTTGCCTGCCGCTGATCACTCTAAGCACACCTGCGCTAATGACGGATCCCGTACATTTGCGCCACTCTCAGCTTTGCAGCGAGACAAAGCGTTAGTGGTGAGTCCCGTAGAACTGCACTGCAGTGCACTCAAGGACGGGGTTTTGAGAATGCCTCTATTTTGACCACTACGCTGATCAACCCACGCCACGCCAAATAGAGAAAGTCTATTCTTTAAAGGGTTGAAAATGATAATTTATTTCCCAGTCTAACTCACACTCAATATATTTCTTACAAAGAGATACAACAACACACACTCGATATATTTCTTATAAAGATACAACAACACACACTCGATATATTTCTTATAAAGATACAACAACACACAGAAGCTCTATCTCAACTGCAGGCTGTGAATCCTCTACAAAGTGGACAAAACCAAAAACTCTTATCTTCGTATGACCAAACGCAACTTCTGGACAGATGGCAATTGCCTTAGGTAACAAGCTCCACCCACAAGTTAGAAATAGTGATTGATACAAATAAAAGATATCAGTGGCCAATCACATAGCACACCTATGGTCTGCCTGAATGGAGGGCGTGACCTTCAGCAAATAGAACGAAACCATGTTCAAGGTTGATCAATCAGGGAGAGCATTGTGTTGATATTGTCAAACGTAACATATTTCAAAATATATCTCCACTTTTTTCACATAAGAATAAAGAGATTGGAGTGTTGAAGGTATACAGAGAAGTTGAAGCTTTCATTTGAGTTCAGCAACCAGCATCAAAGGGACTTTGATTCCTCAAACAGATCATTTCACATGATCATGATGACATGTGGTATCTGGACAAGAGGAAGGGCGGCTATTTTTTAGTGTATAGACATTAGAAACTACAAAAGTCTATCTTCCTACTGTATAGAGAAAGGACTAAGGAGGGAGGTTTACATCCAGAAGTGGGGAAGATGTGAAAAACCACTGGATTGCGTAAGGGGTTTGTGAGAAGGAGGATTACTATTGAACTGTAGGAAGGGAACACAAGAATACAGAACGATGGCCACTCATATCATTGTAATGAGAAAGAGAGGGTGATACCAGTGATAGACATAGGGTAGGGAAGGGGTTTTCAAAAGCATGGGAAGTATGTAGCTGAGGTGAGGTGTTAGGTCTGGGATAGAGCGCATTGTTGCAGCTGGGCGGCACACACTTAGAAAGCAATTAACGGGGGGGGGGGGCTGTTTCTTTCATCATGGGAATGTGTTACCTATGCACACTGGACTCGGTAACGGGATTAACCAAAGGGGGTTGGACATTTCCCATAGTATTAATAATACTTATACTATTAGTATTATTGTTCCACCATTTTATTTACATGTGAGGATGAAAATGATTACTTTAGAAATAAAAATAAATGTTGTTCATTGAAACTTTAGTAGATAATATAAAAATATCAATTAACAGCCAGCCACGCTATTATTGAACAACTGAGTCAAACCTGACCATACAGCGATGTGGTCCCCCCTCTCCTCTCTGTATGTTACCTCATCTCTCTCTCTCTCTCTCTCTCTCTCTCTCTCTCTCTCTCTCTCTCTCTCTCTCTCTCTCTCTCTCTCTCTCTCTCTCTCTCTCTCTCTCTCTCTCTCTCTCTCTCTCTCTCTCTCACATTCATTTTTGAGATTCTGTTTCTTTTATTCTTTCTTGTTTGAGATTCCTTTTCTCTCATTTTTTTATAATAGTCATACCCGATCTTAGCTGGTTTTCATTTTCTGTTTTAAATGGTGTCTATTTTTAGTCTTTTTCTCAATCTTTTTTCCTATGGTTTTTCTTATTATCTTGACTACTTTTTCTCATTATTCATGAAAGAAATTACATTTTATAGCTGCCGATCAGTTCAGTAAAAAAGCAAATTTAGTACGTTGGGGTTTTTTTTGGCTTTACGTCTGTAAGTCTATATTTACCTTGAATTGAATAATAGGTAAATGACGATTAACTGTATTTTTTGTTTAAAGATTTTCACTATTTTCTGGAATATTACGGGCCATCGTGGCAAAGTTCAGAGTCTGTATTTGGAATTGAAAAGGTTGGCAGCTATGTATTTTTGTTGTAAACTAATTCCATGCTACTCTGAGTTTACACTTGAAATCTCTCGCAGGTTGTCATGTTTTGTGATGGCATGTAAGTTGGGTGTGCTGTTATTGTTATCATACCGTTTTTTGTGTTACTGAGTTTGATATGGTTTGAATAATTTTAGCTTCTCACTTTTTTTATAACGATCAGTTCAGTAATAGTAATAGTTTTGTTGTATCAATTTTTTTAAGCTGATGATCATACTGTATAAAAAGACTAGATTTTTATTTTTATTTTTTTTGCCTTAAATCTCAAGTGGTGAATTTCAGAAATATATCACTTTTATCAGAAACTTGTATAAAAAATTGATGTTCTCAAAATAAACTCAGCCAATATTGAAATAAGATAAAAAAAAATTCTTATTGATAACTTGTTTTGTTTTTATTTCAGGTGAATGACATTAATACATGGAGACAGGGCTGTCTCAAGGAAGATTTCTATTGCTATCATTAGAGGACAAAGACCAGCAGTATCTTGCAAACATGATCTCCAGATATTGTAAATATTTGAAAAAAGATCATTCAATAAATTTTACTCTTCATGACTTGAAGATGATACTGTTTTTGTCAATGAAATTCTATTTACTCTCTGTAAACAATTTATCTCTATGACTCCCTGCTGTAATTTGATGTGTTGAAAATCAAAAGATTGAATGAAAAAAAGAAATTTTTGACTATAGAGGGACTGGAAACTAATGGTGTGTGAAGAAACTAAAGTAATTTATTTTCCATATGTGTTTAGATAAGGTAAGATTTAAATCATACTATAATCTTACTTTTTTAAGTCAATGGAATGGGCAGATGGGATGCTTGTACTGTTGTGTAAACATAAAAAGTAGATAGTTAAATGACTTATATTACTACTACTACTAGTATTCTTTCAGTTCACAATTCTTCTCTTTTTTGTATGAGATATGAATACATTATATTGGGATGAAATCTGTGATAGACATATGAGTATGGTAAGATAACCATGTGTTGCATAAATGATTTTCAAACTCTAACATTTCACAAATGAATTTCAGCCAATATATTATTATTGCACCATGTGTTAGTGTTACTAAAAGAAGGTTGATGTTTGTCTGTTTGTCTTGCCTGAAAGATTGTCTGATGTCACAGGCAAAGCTGGAACCATTCAGTTTTGCTTGGAAATTTATAAATTATGAATAAGATAATAATATTGTAATTGTAAGGAGAGTTTTCATGTGACAAATAAAGAATGCACTCGTCCTTTAGTTGGTTTGTGTTTGACCTAGTCCTTTCGTTGGTTTGTGTTTGACCTAGTTCTTTCATTGGCCTGTATTTAACCAAGTCTCTAGTTGGTTTGTGTTTGACCTAGTCGTTTCGTTGGTTTGTGTTTGACCTAGTCCTTTCGTTAGTTTCATGGGTGCCAGCACCCAAGGTCACTGAAACCTGAACTTTAAATTTTCAATTTTGCCAAACCTGAAAATGCTCCCAATCTCGCAACATAAACATACACCGCACCTATTGTACAATGTAATTGTATTAATTTCATGTTTTCTGTATATTTGAGAACATCGCCTAATCGGAGATTTATTTTGACAGAATCTGTCAAAACGGAATTCCATTTAAACCGGAATAGCGGCACCCATGGTTAGTTTGTGTTTGACCCTAGTCCTTTCGTTGGTTTGTATTTGACCTAGTCCCTTCGTTGGTTTGTGTTTGAGTTTGACCTAATCCTTTCGTTGGTTTGTGTTTGACATCGTCCTTTCGTTGGTTTGTATTTGACCTAGTCCTTACATCGGTTTGTGTTTGACCTAATCCTTACGTTGGTTTGTGTTTGATCTAGTCTTTTCGTTGGTTTGTATTCGAAGTCTAGAGCTGCATGATGCCTTAAGAGTTTTGTTGGGTGTGCGTGTATTATGGTTTATAAAATATCCCTCCCACACGCACAGGAGCGTCTGTCTTTCACTTGCTCTGTTGTTCTCTGTCTGTGTGTGTATCTCTCTCTCTCTCTCTCTCTCTCTCTCTCTCTCTCTCTCTCTCTCTCTCTCTCTCTCTCTCTCTCTCTCTCTCTCTCTCTCTTTCTCTCTTTCTTTCTCTCTCTATATCTACCCTCTTTCTATGTGTCTCTCACAATGGACAGTTGACGGGCGCTGCTGTTAGATCATATTTCTTTCCTTTCATTCTTTCACTTATCTTTCATCTTGCTGTTTCCTCTTTCTTAATATACCCTGAGATCGCTGCTTACGATGGACTGGGTAAATTTCAATAAATCGACAAACCGTATATATGTATATTCATATATGTGTGTGTGGAAGTACATAGGTAGGGAAAATGGTGTATTCGTATTAGCATCAATTTTTGCCCAGCTGAAGACATGAATCTAGAACTAGAATAACTAGATACTGTCTATGCCAAGTCATGTTCGGTGTTCATCTGGCCAAGTAAATCTACCATGTGAGTGTGAGTGGGATCCAGATCAAAATTATTCACCGTAGATTCTAGAAAACCTAGGTCTACATAAAGGTAAAACTTGTGAATCGTTCAATCTATTTCTGGAAATTTTAAAGAGAATGCTCATGCACATGTAGATGAAGTAGATGACAACGGAGTCACAGAATGAGCGACATAGGAGAGAGAGAAGAAGAAACTTAAATATGAGAATGAAAAGTAACAATTTGTTAATTTTACAATTCGTATATTTATGTAATACAATTCAAAGAAGACGAAGACTATGAAGTAACGACAAATGAAATGGCAACAAAGAAGTGATGAAGAAGGTTAAAAGGGAGAACAAATTTATTAACAATAACATTTAAAAAACAAATATTTAAGAAATAATAATAAATATGATGATATTACTAATATTAGTATAATCGTGAAGAAAAAGATTAATACTTAGATGACCAACATTATCAAAGATAAAACTAAAGAATAACTAAAAACAATTAATTTTATAATAGGCCCAAATGCAACAAAGATCAAAGGAATAGGACTAAAAAGATGGATTTGATTAAATAAATTAACATAATCAAGAATGCATATATAATACCTAATGCTGTTGCAGTTGTATCAGGATGAAAAAGAAGCCAGTAGAAATTACAATGAGGATAATGAGATGAAAAAGGAGACAATGGAAATTACAATGAGGATAATGAGATGAAAAAGGAGACAGTGGAAATTACGATGAGGATAATGAAGAGATGAAAAAGGAGACAGTGGAAATTACGATGAGGATAATGAGATGAAAAAGGAGACAGTGGAAATTACAATGAGGATAATGAATAGATGAAAAAGAAGCCAGTGGAAATTACGATGAGGATAATGAAGAGATGAAAAAGAAGACAGTGGAAATTACAATGAGGATAATGAAGAGATGAAAAAGAAGACAGTGGAAATTACAATGAGGATAATGAAGAAATGAAAAAGAAGTCAATGGAAATTACAATGAGGATAATGAAGAGGTGAAAAAAGAAGACAGTGGAAATTACGATGAGGATAATGAAGAGATGAAAAAGAAGACAGTGGAAATTACAATGAGGGTAATGAAGAGATGAAAAAGAAGCCAATGGAAATTACAATGAGGATAATGAAGAGATGAAAAAGAAGTCAATGGAAATTACGATGAGGATAATGAAGAGATGAAAAAGAAGACAGTGGAAATTACAATGAGGATAATGAAGAGATGAAAAAGAAGCCAGTGGAAATTATGAAGAGATGAAAAAGAAGACAGTGGAAATTACTAAGAGATGAAAAAGAAGACAGTGGAAATTACGGTGAGGATAATGAAGAGATGAAAAAGAAAACAATGGAAATTACGATGAGGATAATGAAGAGATGAAAAAGAAGCCAATGGAAATTACGATGAGGATAATGAAGAGATGAAAAAGAAGCCAATGGAAATTACGATGAGGATAACAAAGAGATGAAGAAGACCGTGGAAATTACGATGATAATGGAGAGATGAAAAAGAAGACCATGGAAATTACGATTAGGATAATATGAAGAAGAAGACAATGGAAATTACGATGAGGATAATGAAGAAGAAGACAGTGGAAATTACGATGAGGATAATGAAGAAGAAGACAGTGGAAATTACGATGAGGATAATGAAGAGATGAAAAAGAAGCCAGTGGAAATTACAATGAGGATAATGAAGAGATGAAGAAGAAGACAGTGGAAATTACAATGAGGATAATGAAGATAAGAAGACAGTGGAAATTACGATGAGGATAATGAAGAGAAGAAGAAGACAGTGGAAATTACGACAAGGATAAAGAAGAGATGAAGAAGAAGACACAAAAAAAGACAATGAAGAAGATGAAAAAAGAGGAAGATCAAAATTGATACAAAGAAGACAATGATTTTCAAAATTCATTTTGAAAAATTGAAAAATGCTATAATGATATATAAGACAAAAGAAGAAGAAGAGGAAAACAATGCATTTGATTCAATAAAGTCACAACCAAGTCTGGCTGATAATACCCGATTCAAAGTCACAAGTGGAAGATAATACCCTATTCAAAGTCACAACCAAGTCTGGCAGATAATACCCGATTCAAAGTCACAACCCAGTCTGGCTGATAAAGATTCAAAGTCACAACCCAGTCTGGCTGATAATAATTCAAAGTCACAACCAAGTCTGGCAGATAATACCCGATTCAAAGTCATAACCGAGTCTGGCAGATAATACCCGATTCAAAGTCACAACCAAGTCTGGCTGATATTTATAATACCCGATTTAAAGTCACAACCAAGTCTGGCAGATAATACCCGATTAAAGTCACAACCGAGTCTGGCAGATAATACCCGATTCAAAGTCACAACCAAGTCTGGCTGATATTTATAATACCCAATTCAAAGTCACAACCGAGTCTAGCTGATAATTCGATTCAAAGTCACAACCAAGTCTGGCAGATAATACCCGATTCAAAGTCACAACCGAGTCTGGCTGATAATACCCGATTCAAAGTCACAACCGAGTCTGGCAGATAATACCCGATTCAAAGTCACAACCGAGTCTGGCAGATAATACCCGATTCAAAGTCACAACCGAGTCTGGCTGATAATACCCGATTCAGTTGGGGGACTGGGTAGTCCAGAGGCAAGGTGTTGACCTCTCAACCAAAAGGTAGTGGGTTTGAACCCGCCAACGATTGAAAACAAATTTTGAGGAAAATCTACCCTGATCCAGATAGGTGGATCGAACACCTAGTCCTATCAGAGCCAGACGATAAAATGGAGATCCTGTGTGCAGATCACAACACTATGTGCACGTTATAGATCACTTGGCTATATACATATGACAGTCCGGGCAGAATTAAAACCCTACCAAAACCCCGAGATCATCGTAGTGGTGGATGTAAATAAATCAAATCAAATCACATGCGACTCAGTTAAGTCATCATCTTGTCATATTTACAAGAACAAAAGAGAAGGAAAAAAACTAAACACTGTAATTGAAATAGTTTCTATTCTATATACATGTACATAAATAAAATAAAGCAACAAATCATATTTCATGCGGGGCACAATCTGATTACTATTGGTACGCTGATTACAAAACTGCAATAATTTGTTAAGCTGTGACTGATGATGTTTTATGATTGAGTGTTAATGGTTTACCTGGCTGAAAAATGGTCAAAGACAAAACCACATGGTCCCTATTCTCTGTCCAAGTTGCCCTCAGATCACACATACATTTAGCACCCTACCAGTATAGCAAATGGCATAATGTATCGTTTAAAGTTTAAAATTCTGGGAGCCAAAGCAACACTTAAAAGGGAGTAGGAAACTGTGACTTTGTAATTGACTTGAATCTAGATTTAGACAGAGGCTGAATGTTTAGACAAATAAATGCATATGTACTGTATACATGTAAATCAACGTAGCATTTCTACCCAGAAGAAAATAAAATAGAAAATCTGTTGTTGGTTTTGATTCAGAGTAGCCTAATGCAAAAAATCCCACTTTGTGTGAAGTCCGACAAGAAGGCAGAATAGCAGCTGCCTGAGAAAGATGTGAACTCTATACTGTCTTCATAAGTTCCCTCGCATGGCTCAATCGTGACACAAAAATACATTTATAAGCAAAGTCTATCGAGAAGATGAGGAAATGTCTTCCTGCCTATGCATTACAAATTCTGAAGTTGACAAATTTTGTACGCAAAAGGCTTTTTTACGGTGACACTTATGATCATCATACTTGGCGGGATGGTTTCAAATAAGCTCGAGAGTGCACCGAATATTGTTTTTTTTCAATTCCTTTTGTGATTTATCTTTTTGAAAATTCATTGTTTCATCAGGTTTTTTGGCTCATCCATTCTAATTTTTATTATGTCATGGCGCCCGTTTGAAAATTGGAATAAAATCGTTAGTAGTTGAAACTCGAATACCCTGCCTTCACTTAAAAAGCGATGATGGAACATCAATTGATGAATATCGATACATATTATATGGTATCTGACTACTGATCGATTCAAATTACCACATGAACCCGAAGTGATCAAATGTAGGCCTAAACTGTCAACAGTAGTCAAATTCGGACAGAAAAGGTTCACATTCTTTCTTCATTTCTAGATCTAGAACTAAAATTAAATCTATACCTTGACGATCAAGAAAATTACATCTAGAATCGATTTCTTTCGATTTTCTACACCTAGATCTAGATCTAGATACAAATGGAACTGTAGTTCTTGCTTGTTAGACATTTTTTTCCATTGAGGCAGAATATAGTATTGAGGCAGAGTCTAGTATTGAGGCAGTCTCTAGAAGTATATTTGTGACACTGTTATGTCTGTGATGTGAGTAGTTTTCAGTTTTGTATTGAGTGTATTTGTCTGCCTACACTGTTTGCTTCTCCCTCCTATACTTGTTGCACTCATGACACCCCCACATTTCCTTCTGATCTACTATTATATTATAACCTGTTTATTGATTTGCTCACTCTCTTCTTGCTTTGTGCATCTGATTTGATTGTGAGATTTTGTGTTTGAAAATTGTTCAGGGGTAAGTTGACCATATTTACATTTTGATACCTGCAACTATTTTGTTGTCATGCAATTTTAAACAAAATTGAGAAGTAGACTTAAAGGAAAAAGAAACAAACTTGAATGAGTTTTCATATCTTGATTCCCCACTTACATTTACTGTGAACTTCATTCACCAATCCTCCCATCACCTCCCCTTTGCTAGAGCATTGGTCAGTGCTTTATTTTGCCTTCTATTTCGTGACCAACAGGCATATAATATGGCCCTGACTCCCTGTTTAAGTTTAATATTCGCCTCTTGCCGCCATATGGTATTGTTAATTCTGAGACAGTACGGTATTGTTAAGTCTGAGACAGTACGGCATTGTTAAGTCTGAGACAGTATGGTGTTGTTAAGTCTGAGACAGTATTGTGTTGTTAAGTCTGAGATAGTACGGTATTTTTAAGTCTGAGACAGTATGGTGTTGTTAAGTCTGAGACAATACAGCATTGTTAAGTCTGAGACTGTACGGTATTGTTAAGTCTGAGACAGTACGGCATTGTTAAGTCTGAGACAGTACGGCATTGTTAAGTCTGAGACAGTACGGTATTGTTAAGTCTGAGACCGTATGGTATTGTTAAGTCTGTTAAGTCTGAGACAGTACGGTATTGTTAAGTCTGAGACAGTACGGTATTGTTAAGTCTGAGGCACTACGGTATTGTTAAGTCTGAGACAGTATGGTATTGTTAAGTCTGAGACGGTACGGCATTGTTAAGTATGTTATGTCTGAGACCGTACGGTATTGTTAAGTCTGAGACCGTACGGTATTGTTAGGTATGAGACAGTACGGTATTGTTAATTCTGTTAAGTCTGAGACCGTACGGTATTGTTAAGTCTGAGACAGTACGGTATTGTTAAGTCTGTTACATCTGAAACCGTGCGGCATTGTTAAGTCTGTTAAGCCTGAGACAGTACGGTATTGTTAAGTCTGAGACAGTACGGTATTGTTAAGTCTGTTAAGTCTGAGACAGTACAGTATTGTTCAGTCTGAGACAGTACGGTATTGTTAAATCTGTTAAATCTGAGACAGTACGGCATTGTTAATCCTGAGACAGTACGGCATTGTTAATCTGTTAATCCTGAGACAGTACGGTATTGTTAAGTCTGAGACAGTATGGCATTGTTAAGTCAGAGACAGTACTGCATTGTTAAGTCTGAGACAGTACGGCATTGTTAAGTTTGTTAAGCCTGAGACAGTACGGTATTGTTAAGTCTGAGACAGTACAGTATTGTTAAGTCTGAGACAGTACAGCATTGTTAAGTCTGAGAGAATACGGTATTGTTAAGTCTGTTAAGTCTGAGACCGTACGGCATTGTTAAGTCTGAGACAGTACGGCATTGTTAAGTCTTAGACAGTACGGCATTGTTAAGTCTGAGACAGTACGGCATTGTTAAGTCTGAGACATTACAGGCATTGTTAAATTTGAGACAGTACGGCATTGTTAAGTCTGAGACAGTATGGTATTGTTAAGTCTGAGACAGTACGGTATTGTTAAATTTGAGACAGTACAGTACTGTTAAGTCTGTGACAGTATGGCATTGTTAAATCTGAGACAGTACGGTATTGTTAAGTCTGAGACAGTGCGATATTGTTAAGTCTGAGATGGTACGGTATTGTTAAGTCTGAGACAGTACGTATTGTTAAGTCTGAGACAGTACGATATTGTTAAGTCTGAGACAGTACGGTATTGTTAAGTCTGAGACAGTATGGTATTGTTAAGTCTGAGACAATACGGTATTGTTAAGTCTGAGACAGTATGGCATTGTTAAATCTGAGACAGTACGGTATTGTTAAGTCTGAGACAGTGCGATATTGTTAAGTCTGAGATGGTACGGTATTGTTAAGTCTGAGACAGTACGTATTGTTAAGTCTGAGACAGTACGATATTGTTAAGTCTGAGACAGTACGGTATTGTTAAGTCTGAGACAATACGGTATTGTTAAGTCTGAGACAGTATGGTATTGTTAAGTCTGAGACAGTACGGTATTGTTAAGTCTGAGACAGTACGGTATTGTTAAGTCTGAGACAGTACGGTATTGTTAAATCTGAGACAGTACGGTATTGTTAAGTCTGAGAGAGTACATCATTGTTAAGTCTGAGAAAACGGTATTGTTAAGTTTAAGACAGTACGGTATTGTTAAGTCTGAGACAGTACGGTATTGTTAAGTCTGAGACAACGGTATTATTAAGTCTGAGACAGTACGGTATTGTTAAGTCTGAGACAGTACAGTATTGTTAAGTCTGAGACAGTACGATATTGTTAAGTCTGAGATAGTACGGTATTGATAAGTCTGAGACAGTACGGTATTGTTAAGTCTGAGACAGTACGGTATTGTTAAGTCTGAGACAGTACGGTATTGTTAAGTCTGAGACAGTACGGTATTGTTAAGTCTGAGACAGTACAGTATTGTTAAGTCTGAGACAGTACGGTATTGTTAAGTCTGAGACAGTACGGTATTGTTAAGTCTGAGACAGTACGGCATTGTTAAGTCTGAGACAGTACGGCATTGTTAAGTCTGAGACAGTACGATATTGTTAAGTCTAAAACAGTACGATAATGTTAAGGCAGAAAAGGTCCAAATGTCTTTTATTACTATGAGATCATTGATAAGCTGTCAATTATCATGAGACAAAAAAGGTCCAAATGTCTTTTATTGTGGGATCACTAATAGATTATCAACAGCCATATCATCAGGCAGAAAAAGGTCCAAATGTCTTCCATGACTGTGAGATCACTGACAACTTGTTAACAGCCATATCATCAGGCAGAAAAAGGTCCAAATGTCTTCCATGACTGTGAGATCACTGACAACTTGTTAACAGCCATATCATCAGGCAGAAAAAGGTCCAAATGTCTTCCATGACTGTGAGATCACTGACAACTTGTTAACAGCCTTAAGATCAGGCGGGAAATGTACATCTTTCTTTTTTCCTTTATTACTACGAAAGACAGTTTTCCAAAATTATAAAACTTTCCTGCAAAAAAAACGCAACCCGTGGTAACCCGGGATCTCTCCAACACTCCGTTGTAACCCGGGATCTCTCCAACACTCCGTTGTAACCCGGGATCTCTCCAACACTCTGTTGTAACCCGGGATCTCTCCAACACTCCGTTGTAACCCGGGATCTCTCCAACACTCTGTTGTAACCCGGGATCTCTCCAACACTCTGTTGTAACCCGGGATCTCTCCAACACTCTGTTGTAACCCGGGATCTCTCCAACACTCCTGTTGTAACCCGGGATCTCTCCAACACTCCGTTGTAACCCGGGATCTCTCCAACACTCCGTTGTAACCCGGGATCTCTCCAACACTCTGTTGTAACCCGGGATCTCTCCAACACTCCGTTGTAACCCGGGATCTCTCCAACACTCTGTTGTAACCCGGGATCTCTCCAACACTCCGCTGTAACCCGGGATCTCTCCAACACTCTGTTGTAACCCGGGATCTCTCCAACACTCTGTTGTAACCCGGGATCTCTCCAACACTCTGTTGTAACCCGGGATCTCTCCAACACTCTGTTGTAACCCGGGATCTCTCCAACACTCCGTTGTAACCCGGGATCTCTCCAACACTCCGTTGTAACCCGGGATCTCTCCAACACTCTGTTGTAACCCGGGATCTCTCCAACACTCTGTTGTAACCCGGGATCTCTCCAACACTCTGTTGTAACCCGGGATCTCTCCAACACTCCGTTGTAACCCGGGATCTCTCCAACACTTGTTGTAACCCGGGATCTCTCCAACACTCTGTTGTAACCCGGGATCTCTCCAACACTCCGTTGTAACCCGGGATCTCTCCAACACTCCGTTGTAACCCGGGATCTCTCCAATGCTATTTGGTAACCCGGGATCTCTCCAATGCTATATGGTACCCCGGGATCTCTCCAATGCTATTTGGTACCCGTTGGGATCTCTCCAATGCTATTTGGTAACCCGGGATCTCTCCAATGCTATTTGGTACCCCAGGATCTCTCCAATGCTATTTGGTAACCCGGGATCTCTCCAATGCTATTTGGTAACCCGGGATCTCTCCAATGCTATTTGGTAACCCGGGATCTCTCCAATGCTATTTGGTACCCCGGGATCTCTCCAATGCTATTTGGTACCCCAGGATCTCTCCAATACTATTTAGTACCCCGGATCTCTCCAATGCTATTTGTAACCCGGGATCTCTCCAATGCTATTTGGTAACCCGGGATCTCTCCAACGCTCCCGTTGTAACCCGGGATCTCTGCAATGCTCCTTGGTACCCCGGGATCTCTCCAACGCTCCGTGGTAACCCGGGATCTCTCCAACACTCCGTTGTAACCCGGGATCTCTCCAACACTCCGTTGTAACCCGGGATCTCTCCAACGCTCCGTTGTAACCCGGATCTCTCCAACGCTCCGTTGTAACCCGTGATCTCTCCAACGCTCCGTGGTAACCCGGGATCTCTCCAACGCTCCGTTGTAACCCGGGATCTCTCCAACGCTCCGTTGTAACCCGGGATCTCTCCAACGCTCCGTTGTAACCGTGGTAACCCGGGATCTCTCCAACGCTCCGTGGTAACCCGGGATCTCTCCAACGCTCCGTGGTAACCCGGGATCTCTCCAACGCTCCGTGGTAACCCGGGATCTCTCCAACACTCCGTGGTAACCCGGGATCTCTCCAACACTCCGTGGTAACCCGGGATCTCTCCAATGCTCCTTGGTACCCGGGATCTCCTCAACGCTCCGTGGTAACCCGGGATCTCTCCAACACTCTGTGGTAACTCGGGATCTCTCCAACACTCTGTGGTAACCCGGGATCTCTCCAACAGAGGAGAGGAGCAGAATAGGTACCTCGCCGTCTCCATCCATGCGCGTCATAGAAGGCGATTAAGGATCCTGTGGTTGCCGCGGGTTACAAATGGAAACAAGGCAGGGTGTCGCCTATGCATTACAATCCCTTTTGTGGTGCAGATGCGACATCTCCTTTCTATTACTTGTGTCTTCTATCCACCTACTCTTTCATTCTCTATCGTCATGTCTTCAACTTCTCCAATTCCTACTTCTTACTCCAACGCCCCGTGGAAACCCGGGACCTCTCCAACAGGGGAAAGGAACAGAATAGTTACCCCGCCGTCTCTTTATCCATGCGTGTCGTAGAAGGCGACTAAGGATGCCGTGGCCGCCGCGGGTTGCGAATGGCAACAATGCAGGGTGTCGCCTATGCATTACAAGCTCCTTTGTGACACAGAGGCGACATCTCTTTTCCATTTCTTTTATCTTCTGTCCATCGACTCCTTCTTGCTTTATCGTTATGTCTATGTCTCCTCTTCTTTCTACTTCTTGGTCCCTCCTTTTGGGGACTTAACCTACCCTTAGTGGGCTCCTCGTTTCCCTTGAGGTGCGACCCGTAAGGCAGGAAAAAGGGATCCTGGAGGTTGAGGTGAAGTAGGCCTACCCTGTTGGGGTGTCTGACCAACACACCTCTTAGGCCCTGGCTTCTGCTAAGACGGGCAGGTGGTGTGGTCTACACTCGCTCAATCGGGTGGGACACCATATCGATATGGTGTCTCTGGGCCAATCTTGGTCGGGGGGGGGGGACACCTTTACCCCTAAGGGTGTGGGGTGCTCGCTCCGTCTCGACTAAGAGTATAACCTCAAGTATGTTCTGGCAGGCAGAGCTTGTCCCCTTGTCGGGCACACAGTAAGCGCGTGATGCTGCTGAGGCAGACTCAAATCATAACTATTTTTATGGATAGTATCACAAAATGTCTCCCCGACCCAACCTCCCCCTAGCAAGTCCCAAATGGGAGATACAGGTGCGCCTCCTGCCCACGACAAACGAAACAAAAATTGATTGACAAAGTTGAGAGCATTATACTCCCAAATATACACCCTTGGGTTAGCTACGTTTTCTGGTGTTCAAATCGAAGGATGAAGCTTGACCGGTAGCATCACTCAGTGTCTTCAAAATAGCTCGAGCACTGAGATCTAGTGGTGTGATGAGCAAGCACAAGGCCGTTGGCAGACTTCGTTCTGGTGACCTTTTGATTTTGATTGAATTCGCATCGAAAGATGAGTCGTCAAAGCTCTGCACGGAGCAATTTGGTGATATCCCTGTGAACGTTGAGCCTCAACAGTTCGAAGGGCGTCGTCAAATCCCGTGACCTTGGTGGATGCACTGAGGAAGAGCTGGTGAGTGAACTGGATGGGGTTACCAATGCAAGACGAATATCGTCCGCAAGGGGGTAAGGAGATCAAGACCCCTACGTGGGTCTTGACCTTCGATACATCCAAACCGCCAACAGTCCTCACCATTGAGTATTTGATTTTGGCTGTCAGACCTAAATATAATTTGTCCCGAAAAGATGATTTTGCTATCTATATTAAAGGCAAACATTTGCCATACCCATATAGATTTAGATTTTTTCATTGTCCAAATTTTCAAAGCACAAAACAAGCCCCGCTCGCTTTTCAACAAAATTTTTATAAATGAGGAATAATTTCCCATGTTTACACAGATCCGGGCAGTGGACAGGTAAGCACCTGTACGGGGAGTAGATGATCCCGCCCTCCACGAGTCTCCTGCTGCCTTGCAGGTCGGTCTTGGCTGACCAAATGCTAAGGGAGTTAACCCTGACAGAAAATAACAACATACTGCCTTGCAGGCTGGTGAATGACTAAAGGCTAAGGGAGTTAACCCTGACAGAAAATAACAAAGCCTGGTAGGGGGCCTCAAGGTGGCAGCCCCATCATCTACCTGGGGTACAGTGGGATAAATATAATATAACCGGCTTGACCTTTCAATGACAAAAATAGAAACAAACACGGACTGTGATTTTTGGAGCATGGAACGTTAGGGCAATTAGAATTAGTTGAAGAAATGGAAAATTTCAAAGTAAACATTTTGGCTATTACAGAAACAAAGAAAAAAGGACAAGAAATAGAAAATGTAGGACCAAATCATATTGTAATCTTCTCAGGAGTAGATGTTAAAGATAGAGCTAGACCAGGAGTAGGCCTCCTCCTAGTGCATAAAAGGCATGTAAAGCTACTAGAAAGCTGGAAATTTATAATTTATAAGCCCACGGCTATTATTAGAGGTAAATATTAAACCAAAAGGAAGAGAAATTAAATTATTAATAGCTTATAGACCAAACGAAGACGATTTACAAATAGCTGCAGAGAATCTGAGACACAAACAGGAACTAATGGTTTTAGGAGATTTAACCGCTAGAGTAAGCAACAATGTAGAAACATCAGGTGGAGTAATAGGTAAAGAAGGAGAGACAACAACTTTTCCAAATGGAGAAAGACTAATAGATTTTTGCCTAAAGAGTAACATAAAAATAGCCAACATCTTTTTTCCTCATAAAGATATCCACAAATTTACAAGAGTAAATGGAGACGGATGTGAAAAGTCAATCGTTGACTACATGATAATTAGCAGCTCCCTTTTTTACATTTACAGTACATTGATGCAAGAGTAAACAGAGGAGCAGAAATATTTAGTGATCATCAACTAGTGATTGCCGAAATGAGATTACTGACTGAAGAAAACAAACAGAAAAGGAAAGAGAAGAAAGCTACTAAACTCAAAATAGAGGAATTAAATAAACCAATAGTAAAAGAGGTACACCAATCAAGGATAAAAAGATTTATCAGTGAAAGGCAGATGGAGCTGAATGACAGCACAATAGAAGAAAAGTGGCAATTGTATAAAGAAACACTCATCAGTTGTACTGAAGAGGTCTGTGGTAGAAAACAAATAAAAGGAGATGAGAAAAGAACAGCATGGAGGAATGTCAAGACTAAGATCAAAGAAAAGAAGGATGCCTGGAAGAGACCAGAGGATATGATAGATTACGTGAATAAAAGAACTATCACCAAAGAGGAAGTGAGGAAAGCAAAACAGGAACAATAGGAAGAGTTTGGACAAATACTTCAAGAAAGCTATCAAGGAAATCAAAAGCTGTTCTGGTGGGCAATGAAGAGCACGAGAAAGATCAAAGCATGCCCCAATACGACAAATTAAGAATGCCAAAGGAGAAATAATGAAAGAAGACAGCCAAATCATGGAAGCGTAGAGAAAGTATTTTCACCAATTACATAACCCCTCAGAACGTATGAAAAAAAAGGAGTAAAGATCAATTAGTAAGACTAACAAGTAATCCAGAGGAGACAGCGGAAAGTGTAAATATATCAATGGAAGAAATCCAAACAGCTATAAGAAAAGTGAAATTAGGAAAAGCTCCAGGAACAGATCAAGTTTATTCAGAAATGATTAAAAACCGAGGGAGAGAGGCAGACAAACTATTACATGCAATATGCCAATAAGCATGGAAGTCAAAACAGGTACCGGACGACTAGAAAAAGGGAACGGTAGTACCAATACACAAGAAAGGATCAACTATGGAATGCTCAAACTATAGAGGGATATCACTACTTAGCGTACCAGGAAAAGTGTATGCCAGGATACTGGAAATGAGACTAAGGAAAAGAGTAGAGGATCAGATTGAAGAGCATCAGGCTAATCAGAGTAGATTTAGACCAGGAAGAAGTGTACAAGTACAAGTACAAGACAACATTTTTACAATTAAACAAATAATAGGAACATTTCCTTGAGAGAAACATTGACTTGCACCTGTGTTTTATAGATCTAGAAAAGGCGTTTGACACTGTGAGGAGGGACGACTATGGCATTCCTCAAAAGAACACAATGTAGATCAAAATTTAATAGAACCCTTTGAAAGTTTTTACAATAAACCAACATGTGCAGTGAGAGTAGCTGGAAACATATCTGCAGAATTTGATGTAGATATAAGGGTAAGCCAGGATTGTATCCTAAGTCCTCTTTTGTTTATCACATTTATGGATTCAGTCGCAAAGGCATCCTCAAAATCATAAAAGTGACCTTCAGTCGAATATGAACATTATGAACAATGAACTAAATAAAAGAGGAATGAGAGTAAATGCAAAGAAAACTAAAACAATGTTAGTAACTAGGGAAGCTAAAACACAAAATCTTAAATTGGGCAGGGAGAATTTAGAACAAGTTCAAAGCTATAATTATCTAGGAGCAATGATTAACTTTGAGGGAATAATAAGAGAAGAAATCAGCCAGAGAATCCAAAAGGCAAGTGCAATATATTATTATAACTTATAACCATCTAGGAAAGGCATTTGTAGGTAAACAAGAATTGTCAACAAAAACCAAAATGGCAGTACACAACACAGTTTATTGTTCCACTCTCCTCTATGGCAGTGAAACCTGGACCTTAGACAGTAGAGAATACAGTAGAGTACAGGCAGCTGAAATGAAATATCTAAGAAGAGTAGTAGGAAAACTAAAAGAGACAAAATCAGAAACACAGCAATAAGAGATCAAACTAAAGCAGATGGCATAAAAACTAAGATAGAAATAAATCAATTGAGATGGTTTGGGCATGTAAACAGGATGAATGACAACAGAATGGCTAAATCAGTATACAGTGCTAAAGCCCAAGGTAAAAGACTAAAAGCAGGCCTCGGAGAATGTGGGAAGAAGATATATAAGAGGCATTGAAGAATAAAAGTTTAACATGTTTGGAAGGAAACAGAAAATGCCAGGACAGAGCATCCTGGAGAAAGATCACCTCGGGCATCTGAACCCTTACACCGAAATGTAGAATGGGAACTGATACAGAAAGAAAGAAAGTTTACACAGATGGCTCGAAAGAGAGTGAAAATGTATAAGTGCTGAAATTTATTGTGAACATGTTGGCATCAATGGAAATGAAAGTGTCGACATGCTGGCATCAATGGAAATGAAAGTGTCGACATGTTGGCATCAATGGAAATGAAAGTGTCGACATGTTGGCATCAATGGAAATGAAAGTGTCGACATGTTGGCATCAATGGAAATGAAAGTGTCGACATGTTGACATCAATGCAAACGAAAATGTCGACATGTTGGCATCAATGGAAATGAAAATGTCGATATGTTGGCATCAATGGAAATGAAAATGTCGACATGTTGGCATCAATGGAAATGTTAATGTCGACATGTTGGCATCAATGGAAATGAAAGTGTCGACATGTTGGTATCAATAGAAATGTTAATGTCGACAAGTTGGCATCAATGGAAATGTTAATGTCGACATGTTGGCATCAATGGAAATGTTAATGTCGACATGTTGGCATCAATGGAAATGTTAATGTCGACATGTTGGCATCAATGGAAATGTTAATGTCGACACGTTGGCATCAATGGAAATAAAAATGTCGACAAGTTGGCATCAATGGAAATGTTAATGTCAACATGTTGGCATCAATGGAAATGTTAATGTCGACATGTTGGCATCAATGGAAATGTTAATGTCGACATGTTGGTATCAATGGAAATGAAAGTGCCGACATGTTGGCATCAATGGAAATGAAAATGTCGACATGTTGGCATCAATGGAAATGAAAGTGTCGACATGTTGGCATCAATGGAAATGAAAGTGTCGACATGTTGGCATCAATGGAAATGAAAGTGTCGACATGTTGGCATCAATGGAAATGTTAAGTGCCAACATGTTGGCATCAATAGAAACGAAAATGTCGATATGTTGGTATCAATGGAAATGAAAGTGTCGACATGTTGGCATCAATGGAAATGTTAATGTCGACATGTTGGCATCAATGGAAACGAAAATGTCGATATGTTGGTATCAATGGAAATGAAAGTGTCGACATGTGGCATCAATGGAAATGTTAATGTCGACATGTTGCCATCAATGGAAACGAAAATGTCGATATGTTGGTATCAATGGAAATGAAAATGTCGACATGTTGGTATCAATGGAAATGAAAGTGTCGACATGTTGGCATCAATGGAAATGAAAGTGTCGACATGTTGGTATCAATGGAAATGAAAGTGTCGACAAGTTGGCATCAATGGAAATGTTAATGTCGACATGTTGGCATCAATGGAAATGTTAATGTCGACATGTTGGCATCAATGGAAATGAAAGTGCCAACATGTTGGCATCAATAGAAACGAAAATGTCGATATGTTGGTATCAATGGAAATGAAAGTGTCGACATGTTGCCATCAATGGAAATGTTAATGTCGACATGTTGGCATCAATGGAAACGAAAATGTCGATATGTTGGTATCAATGGAAATGAAAATGTCGACATGTTGGTATCAATGGAAATGAAAGTGTCGACATGTTGCCATCAATGGAAATGTTAATGTCGACATGTTGGCATCAATGGAAATGTTAATGTCGACACGTTGGCATCAATGGAAATGAAAATGACGACAAGTTGGCATCAATGGAAATGTTAATGTCAACATGTTGGCATCAATGGAAATGTTAATGTCGACATGTTGGCATCAATGGAAATGTTAATGTCGACATGTTGGTATCAATGGAAATGAAAGTGCCGACATGTTGGCATCAATGGAAATGAAAATGTCGACATGTTGGCATCAATGGAAATGAAAGTGTCGACATGTTGGCATCAATGGAAATGTTAATGTCGACATGTTGGCATCAATGGAAATGAAAGTGCCGACATGTTGGCATCAATGGAAATGAAAGTGCCAACATGTTGGCATCAATGGAAACGAAAATGTCGATATGTTGGTATCAATGGAAATGAAAGTGTCGACATGTTGGCATCAATGGAAATGTTAATGTCGACATGTTGGCATGAATGGAAACGAAAATGTCGATATGTTGGTATCAATGGAAATGAAAGTGTCGATATATGGCATCAATGGAAATGTTAATGTCGACATGTTGGCATCAATGGAAACGAAAATGTCGATATGTTGGTATCAATGGAAATGAAAATGTCGACATGTTGGTATCAATGGAAATGAAAGTGTCGACATGTTGGCATCAATGGAAATGAAAGTGTCGACATGTTGGTATCAATGGAAATGAAAGTGTCGACATGTTGGCATCAATGGAAATGAAAGTGTCGACATGTTGGCATCAATGGAAATGAAAGTGTCGACATGTTGGCATCAATGGAAATGAAAGTGTCGACATGTTGGTATCAATGGAAATGAAAGTGTCGACAAGTTGGCATCAATGGAAATGTTAATGTCGACATGTTGGCATCAATGGAAATGAAAATGTCGACATGTTGGCATCAATGGAAATGTTAATGTCGACATGTTGGCATCAATGGAAATGTTAATGTCGACACGTTGGCATCAATGGAAATGAAAATGTCGACAAGTTGGCATCAATGGAAATGTTAATGTCAACATGTTGGCATCAATGGAAATGTTAATGTCGACATGTTGGCATCAATGGAAATGTTTAATGTCGACATGTTGGTATCAATGGAAATGAAAGTGCCGACATGTTGGCATTAATGGAAATGAAAATGTCGACATGTTGGCATCAATGGAAATGAAAGTGTCGACAAGTTGGCATCAATGGAAATGTTAATGTCGACATGTTGGCATCAATGGAAATGAAAGTGCCGACATGTTGGCATCAATGGAAATGAAAGTGCCAACATGTTGGCATCAGTAGAAACGAAAATGTCGATATGTTGGTATCAATGGAAATGAAAGTGTCGACATGTTGGCATCAATAGAAATGTTAATGTCGACATGTTGGCATCAATGGAAACGAAAATGTCGATATGTTGGTATCAATGGAAATGAAAGTGTCGACATGTGGCATCAATGGAAATGTTAATGTCGACATGTTGGCATCAATGAAAACGAAAATGTCGATATGTTGGTATCAATGGAAATGAAAATGTCGACATGTTGGTATCAATGGAAATGAAAGTGTCGACATGTTGGCATCAATGGAAATGAAAGTGTCGACATGTTGGTATCAATGGAAATGAAAGTGTCGACATGTTGGCATCAATGGAAATGAAAGTGTCGACATGTTGCATCAATGGAAAACAAAGTGTCGACATGTTGGTATCAATGGAAATGAAAGTGTCGACAAGTTGGCATCAATGGAAATGTTAATGTCGACATGTTGGCATCAATGGAAATGTTAATGTCGACATGTTGGCATCAATGGAAATGTTAATGTCGACATGTTGGCATCAACGGAAATGTTAATGTCGACACGTTGGCATCAATGGAAATGAAAATGTCGACAAGTTGGCATCAATGGAAATGTTAATGTCAACATGTTGGCATCAATGGAAATGTTAATGTCGACATGTTGGCATCAATGGAAATGTTAATGTCGACATGTTGGTATCAATGGAAGTGAAAGTGCCGACATGTTGGCATCAATGGAAATGTTAATGTCAACATGTTGGCATCAATGGAAATGAAAGTGTCGACATGTTGGCATCAATGGAAATGTTAATGTCGACATATTGGCATCAATGGAAATGAAAGGGCCGACATGTTGGCATCAATGGAAATGAAAATGCCAACATGTTGACATCAATAGAAACGAAAATGTCGATATGTTGGTATCAATGGAAATGAAAGTGTCGACATGTTGGCATCAATGGAAATATTAATGTCGACATGTTGGCATCAATGGAAACGAAAATGTCGATATGTTGGTATCAATGGAAATGAAAGTGTCGACATGTGGCACCAATGGAAATGTTAATGTCGACATGTTGGCATCAATGGAAACGAAAATGTCGATATGTTGGTATCAATGGAAATGAAAATGTCGACATGTTGGTATCAATGGAAATGAAAGTGTCGACATGTTGGCATCAATGGAAATGAAAGTGTCGACATGTTGGCATCAATGGAAATGAAAGTGTCGACATGTTGGCATCAATGGAAATGTTAATGTCGACATGTTGGTATCAATGGAAACGAAAGTGTCGACATGTTGGCATCAATGGAAACGATAATGTCGATATGTTGGTATCAATGGAAATGAAAATGTCGACATGTTGGCATCAATGGAAATGTTAATGTCGACACGTTGGCATCAATGGAAACGAAAATGTCGATATGATGGCATCAATGGAAATGTTAATGTCGACATGTTGGCATCAATGGAAATGAAAGTGTCGACATGTTGGTATCAGTAGAAATGTCAATGTCGACAAGTTGGCATCAATGGAAATGTTAATGTCGACATGTTGGCATCAATGGAAAAGATAATGTCGACATGTTGGCATCAATGGAAATGTTAATGTCGACATGTTGGTATCAATGGAAATGTTAATGCCGACATGTTGGCATCAATGGAAATGAAAGTGTCGACATGTTGGTATCAATAGAAATGTTAATGTCGACAAGTTGGCATCAATGGAAATGTTAATGTCGACAAGTTGGCATCAATGGAAATGAAAATGTCGACAAGTTGGCATCAATGGAAATGTTAATGTCAACATGTTGGCATCAATGGAAATGTTAATGTCGACATGTTGGCATCAATGGAAATGTTAATGTCGACATGTTGGCATCAATGGAAATGTTAATGTCGACATGTTGGCATCAATGGAAATGAAAGTGCCGACATGTTGGCATCAATGGAAATGAAAATGTCGACATGTTGGCATCAATGGAAATGAAAGTGTCGACATGTTGGCATCAATGGAAATGTTAATGTCGACAAGTTGGCATCAATGGAAATGAAAATGTCGACATGTTGACATCAATGGAAATGAAAGTGCCAACATGTTGGCATCAATGGAAACGAAAATGTCGATATGTTGGTATCAATGTAAATGAAAGTGTCGACATGTTGGCATCAATGGAAATGTTAATGTCGACATGTTGGCATCAATGGAAACGAAAATGTCGATATTTTGGTATCAATGGAAATGAAAGTGTCGACATGTTGGCATCAATGGAAATGTTAATGTCGACATGTTGGCATCAATGGAAACGAAAATGTCGATATGTTGGTATCAATGGAAATGAAAATGTCGACATGTTGGCATTAATGGAAATGAAAGTGTCGACATGTTGGTATCAATGGAAATGAAAGTGTCGACATGTTGGCATCAATGGAAATGTTAATGTCGACATGTTGGCATCAATGGAAACGAAATGTCGATATGTTGGCAAAAGAGGCACGTTCCAAAGATGTCAGCCCTGGTGCCTTACTTGATTGTGAGGATTTGAAAGTTTTAGTGAATAGTTATATTAGCAAAACTTGGCAGGAGTGGGAACAAGAAGTTAATAACAAGCTCCATGAACATGAAGTGATCCCAGGAATGACAGAAAGGTCAAATGTCAAAGTAAGAAATAGAAAAGAAGAGAGCGTTTTAAGTCCCTTACAAATTGGTTATGCGTGGTTCACACAGGGCTTCCTGTTGACCGGTGATGACCAGCCTTTATGTCACTCGTGCGATTGCATTTTCACTATTAAACACATTCTAATAAAGTATTCTGATCTGATCGATATACGAATGAAATATTATTGCGAGGGAAACATTTACAAACTCTTTTGGAATAATGATGTAGAAACTATTTTTACGTTTCTGAAAGAAATTGGAGTATATCGACAGACCTAGAGTACTAAATACGTATAGAAATTTGAGTATATCGACAGACCTAGAGTACTAAATACGTATAGAAATTTGAGTATATCGACAGACCTAGAGTACTAAATACGTATCGATTTTAACACATTGACTGTATTTTTATAATATTTACAACTATTTACGGAAGCTTTTGATTTTTTTAAAGTGCTTTATGTTGTGCCTGAACAGTCGCCAGTAATATTAGTCAGCTACGAACCCTGAGATCACTGCCATGGTGGACATGGTTACTTCAAAGAAATAAACAAACTTGCCAGAACCACAATTTTTCTAGGTATTTATTAACTAGCTGCACACAATCTTCTTATTTATTATTTCTGTCCAACATCATTTCAGATGCCACGTAAACGCAGGTCGTCAGTGGGCCGTGTCACTCCTCATGCTCGACAGCAACGTCTTCGCCGCTGTGCCAAAAACTTGCCTCTGCTACCGCTACCGCTGCTACTGTTGCTAGTGCTACTAGTGCTGCTACTGCTAATAGTGCTACTAGTGCTACTGTGTCTGTTCCAACTGAAGCCAAGGAAAGTACTGCTGCACGGTTTGCACATAGGAGCTTAGACTTGGTCAGTGCAGGTGAGCATTTTTATTTCAACGAGATCAATGCTATCGAAACGTCAAATCTACCTATGGTGACCTAAGCCGTAGATTGCTTTCTCCAGAACCATTAATTTTGCTCCCAACAACTAGAATGGAATCTCTGTGAACAATGTCATCATTGTCAGTGTCAACATTGAGGTGTCATAAAATTTAGAAAGGAGAATGCGTTGTAGTAGATCCGATGGTTAAATACGATTATTTCCTTTTTCTCTTGAACTTTCTTTTATCGTATATAGGTCTATGTGAATTTGAACCTTTATGTTGTTTTTGAGACAGAAAAATCAAACGCAATTTTTTAATTTAATTTGACAATCACGTTATGGGTGTAAGATGATCTGTCAGCAGTTGGAATCTTTTACTTTGGGTCTTACCTTTAGAATGGAATAACAGCAATTGGAATCCTTTACTTTGGGTCTTACCTGAAGAAGGGAATAATTGAAACTGAATATTTTTCGGAAAGAGAATTTTAATGACCAAGTATGTCTTTTGGCCATGACTAAACAAAATAAAAATGATTTTGACCATTCGGAAAAAGAAATCTCTCTCTCTCTCTCTCTCTCTCTCTCTCTCTCTCTCTCTCTCTCTCTCTCTCTCTCTCTCTCTCTCTCTCTCTCTCTCTCTCTCTCTCTCTCTCTCTCTCTCTCTCTCTCTCTCTCTCTCTCTCTCTGTCTCTCTCTCTCTCTCTCTCTCTCTCTCTCTCTCTCTCTCTCTCTCTCTCTCTCTCTCTCTCTCTCTCTCTCTCTCTCTCTCTCTCTCTCTTTTATATATATATATATATATATATATATATATGTGTGTGTGTGTGTGTGTGTGTGTGTGTGAACA
>JAXRKP010000568.1:120000-217500 GCA_037039925.1 Doris montereyensis
ACCATAATGACAGTCACAAACCAGACATAACATTAGATGTCTAGACCATTATGAAAGTCACAAACCAGACATAACATTAGATGTCTAGACCATTATGACAGTCACAAACCAGACATAATATTAGATGTCTAGACCATTATCACAGTCACAAACCAGACATAATATTAGATGTCTAGACCATTATGACAGTCACAAACCAGACATAATATTAGATGTCTAGACCATTATGACAGTCACAAACCAGACATAACATTAGATGTCCTAGACCATTATGACAGTCACAAACCAGACATAACATTAGATGTCTAGACCATTATAACAGTCACAAACCAGACATAACATTAGATGTCTAGACCATTATGACAGTCACAAACCAGACATAACATTAGATGTCTAGACCATTATGACAGTCACAAACCAGACATAAAATTAGATTTCTAGACCATTATGACAGTCAGTAAGAGAAGAAATCAGCCAGAGAATCCAAAAGGCAAGTGCAATAAATAACCATCTATGAAAGGCATTTGTAGGTAAACAAGAATTGTCAACAAAAACAGAAATGGCAGTATACAACACATTTTTATTGTCCTACTTTCCTCTATGGCAGTGCAACCTGGACCTTAGACAGTAGAGAATACAGTAGAGTACAGTAAGCAGCTGAAATGAAATATCAAAAAGAGTAGTAGGGAAAATTAAAAGAGACAAAATCAGAAACACAACAATAAGAGATCGAACCAAAGCAGATGGCATAAAACTAAGGTAGAAATATATCAACTGAGATGGTTTAGGCATGTTAACAGAATGAATAACAATAGAATAGCTAAATCAATATGCAGTGCTAAAACTCAAGGTAAAATACCAAAAGGCAGACCTCTGAGAAAGTGGAAAGAAGATATATAAGAGGCATTGAAGCAAACAAATTTAACTTTGTTGGAAAGAAACAGAAAATGTCAGTCGAGGGCAGCCTGGAGAAAGATCCTTTCGGGCATCTGAACCCATACACCAGAATGTAGAATGGTAGCTGATAAAGAAAGAAACCCATACACCAGAACGTAGAATGGTAGCTGATAAAGAAAGAAACCCATACACCAGAACGTAGAATGGTAGCTGATAAAGAAAGAAAACCCATACACCAGAACGTAGAATGGTAGCTGAAAGAAACCCATAAAGAAAGAAACCCATACAGAACATAGAATGGTAGATAAATAAAAAGATACACCAGAACATAGAATGGTAGCTGATAAAGAAAGAAACCCATACACCAGCTGAATGGTAGCTGAAAGAAAGAAACCCATACACAGAACAGAGAAAGAAACCCATACACCAGAACGTAGAATGGTAGCTGATAAAGAAAGAAACCCATACACCAGAACATAGAATGGTAGCTGATAAAGAAAGAAACCCATACACCAGAACATAGAATGGTAGCTGATAAAGAAAGAAACCCATACACCAGAACATAGAATGGTAGCTGATAGAGATACACCAGAAAAGAATGGTAGCTGAAAGAAAGAAACCCATACACCAGAACGTAGAAATTGTTTGTTTGTTCTAACTTATATTCATATCCCCTTGCCATGTTGTGGCAGAATGTTGCCAGAGAGCTAGGTGAAGACATTTCCCAAGATGAACTGGTAGAGATGATCACTTTCGCAGATGCTGACAAAGACGGACTGGTGTCGTTTGAGGAATTCATGAAAGTATGGAAAGACCAGAGTTGGAATAGATCTAGAGTGATTCCTCATCATGGGTTGGAGTGATGCACTTGTGACTTTGGTACTGTCACTGTCATCATGGTATCGTTACAATAGATATAAAATTGTGTTATGATCTTACGTTAAGTAACTCTTCAGAATGCCTGTCCCTGTCGTTGAAACAAATCAGTCACTAGATTCTAGATCTAGTCTTCATGGTACTTACTCTTAACGTCATTGGGTCTTGTTCAATCCGTGTAGACCTACGATGTAATTTGT
This sequence comes from Doris montereyensis, assembly GCA_037039925.1. NCBI lineage: Eukaryota > Metazoa > Mollusca > Gastropoda > Nudibranchia > Dorididae > Doris > Doris montereyensis. Next base: position 121,974 of record JAXRKP010000568.1, read on the forward strand.
GTGTGCAGTGATAACAATTGGGAGGAAATGGTTGACGCAATTGGCCCCAATTAGAGGGAAAAGACCAATTGACAATCATGAGTCAACTACATGTACATTTTTAAAAAGCTTTTGCATTACCAGTATCGACTATTATTATTAGTATTATTATATAAGTATTATTCTTACTTTCGTCATCATCATCATCAGCATTTTCATTATTATTATTATCATGATCATCATTATTGTTAGTAGTAGTAGTAGCAGTAGTGGTAGTAGTAGTAGTAGTAGTAGTAGTAGTAGTAGTAGTAGTAGTAGTAGTAGTAGTAGTAGTAGTAGTAGTAGTAGTAGTAGTAGTAATATTTAAAAAAAATATGTACAACGAATACATCTTTATCCAAGTCCACTACATCGTTTATTGCTTTGTCGATAGCCAAGCTTTAAACTTTAATTTCAATTTGAACGGTGAAAGTCAAAAATACGCATGATGACTCCTTGCTTGTTCTGTGTTGAATGATAGCCTATCTTATCGTCGCCTTTGTGGTTATTTTTAAACCTACCTCCTGGAAACATGGCAACAGACGTTAAAAAAACCTGTACTGGAATACATAGTTATAGCCTACTACCGACCTAAGTCGCCCTACACCTTACATCCCAGACATTTCGGTCGTATGTGGTCCCTTACATCCCAGACATTTCGGTCGTATGTGGTCCCTTACATCCCAGACATTTGGGCCGTATGTGGTCCCTTACATCCCAGACATTTCGGTCATATGTGGTCCCTTACATCCCAGACATTTCGGTCATATGTGGTCCCTTACATCCCAGACATTTCGGTCGTATGTGGTCCCTTACATCTGAGACATTTCGGTCGTATGTGGTCCCTTACATCCCAGACATTTCGGTCGTATGTGGTCCCTTACATCCCAGACATTTGAGCCGTATGTGGTCCCTTACATCCCAGACATTTGAGCCGTATGTGGTCCCTTACATCCCAGACATTTGGGTCGTATGTGGTCCCTTACATCCCAGACATTTCGGTCGTATGTGGTCCCTTACATCTGAGACATTTGAGCCGTATGTGGTCCCTTACATCTGAGACATTTTGGTCGTATGTGGTCCCTTACATCTGAGACATTTGGGCCGTATGTGGTCCTTACATCCGACACATTTCGGTCGTATGTGGTCCACATCTGAGACATTTCGGCTGTATGTGGTCCCTTACATCCGAGACATTTGGGCCGTATGTGGTCCCTTACATCTGAGACATTTGAGCCGTATGTGGTCCCTTACATCTGAGACATTTCGGCTGTATGTGGTCCCTTACATCCGAGACATTTCGGCCGTATGTGGTCCCTTACATCTGAGACATTTCGGCCGTATGTTGTCTAAATCAAAATAAACACTGCCACTGCCATTTTTTTACTTTGAACTTTGATCATGAACACGCTTTGTGCGACTGAGTGAGATTTGAGTTTGAAATGAAAATAAGAATGAAGAAAAGATTTTGTATGTAATCTTGGCAAAGAGAAGCAAACACGTCAATGTCACTGTAACATGTAAAACCATTTTATTTTATCCGACACGGATGATCACATTCTACACAGATTGTGAAAAATAATTAGACGTATCCCAGTGTCTGTCCGTAGTTACATGCAAGTCTTTCATAATCATAGTCATAGTCTTGTGGGTTGACGCATCTCACTGGGACTATGACCGTTACTTCTTTTTCCCCTTTCATCATCAAGCCAACTCGAGTTTCCCCTTGATACAAACATTACTTGAAATACTTTATCACTTTATATTATATTGGTATTAAATTCGACATGCTCATCTCATACTAATAATGTATTTTGTCTTTCATTACGTTCAAACTTTGATTTAATTATAATACCGGTATGCTAAATTTACGATGAAGTTGATCTGACAATCTTATTCAGTCATTTATAATACTCTTATTACTACTAATACTACACATGTATAATTTATATTTTTATGTGGAGTTAAATTTATCTAATATCTTTCCTGCCAAATGTTTTTATACTGCACTCCATGTTATATTACACTCCTCAAACCTGTTATACCGCCAACTGCTGTGCCAGAGATAAGCCAGAATGACGTACGGTATACATGTAGCGAGACGTGAGTGTATTATGTATATCAATTATTTTGTCTCTCAATGACGTACGGTATACATGTGAGCGAGACGTGAGTGTATTATTTATATCCCAATTGTTTTGTCTCTCAATTCAATGACGTACGGTATACATGTAGCGGACATGAGTGTATTAATTATATCCCAATTGTTTTGTCTCTCAATTCAATGACGTACGGTATACATGTAGCGAGACGTGAGTGTATTATTTATATCCCAATTGTTTTGTCTCTCAATTCAATGACGTACGGTATACATGTAGCGAGACGTGAGTGTATTAATTATATCCCAATTGTTTTGTCTCTCAAATGACGTACAGTATACATGTAGCGAGACGTGAGTGTATTATTTATATCCCAATTGTTTTGTCTCTCAATTCAATGACGTACGGTATACATGTAGCGAGACGTGAGTGTATTAATTATATCCCAATTGTTTTGTCTCTCAATGACGTACAGTATACATGTAGCGAGACGTGAGTGTATTATTTATATCCCAATTGTTTTGTCTCTCAATGACGTACAGTATACATGTAGCGAGACGCACTCTATAGCAAGGTTTGAGTGTATTATTTATATCCCAATTATTTTGTCTCTCAATGACGTACGGTATACATGTAGCAGCAGAGCGCACTATTAAGAGTAATAAGAGGTTTGAGTGTATTATTAATTATCCCAATTATTTAGTCTACTTAATGATATCATTACATTCAACACAATGTCATATACATGTATTATGCTAGTTTTTATTATTCTTAGTTAGCAATAAAACTATTTTCCCTATTAAGACTTATTTGTTTCTGTTACATTTCCTTGTACTTGCATCCATTGCGATGCGTTGTAGTAAAATCGCAATGTCGTCACTGTCAGTTTTAGGCTTGTGAGTTTGTAACCACTACAGCACTGATTCAAAACTCATGCCTGGCCCAGGAGTTTTTTCTACAACGGGTGTACTCTTAGAATGGTACTTCACACCACTTTCCTCACTTCACTCAGATGTGTTAGTACAAAGTGCCTAACAAGCTGCTGTACTGTATGCTCCCAAGGGAGTTAAGAAGGGCTTTGAATGAAATGGCATGAATGATAGGAAGATAAAATGATATACAGTCGGTGAGCCTACACTTGTGCTGGGATACAGACTACAAATTCATTTGTTTTGAGTTACAATTACAATCATAAGTGGGCGATAAGCAGATGCTACTGCCACTATTTTCACTACGGTAGCTCTTGCTGTTTCTCTATAGTCACCCTGAGATCACCGCATATGGTTGACAGTGTCAACTGTAATGAATCAAACATCCGTTATTATCCAAAGTTCGAATGGTCTTGGACATTCCTTGAAAATTATGTAGGCCTACTGTTTCAATGAATAATTAAGCCTGGCTATGTGATTGCGTGGAATGAGATTTTGGTGAAAGTGAAAGTGAAAGTGAAAGTGAAAGTACTTTGTACTGTGTCATGATGAACTACTTTTGTTTCATTGAAATTTACCTCGTCCACAATTTTCGGTGATCTCATAGTAAAGTAAGAGGAAACAGCAAGATGAATGATAAGTGAAAGAGTGAAGGTGAAAGGAAAGAAGTAGGACCTACCACTACCCAGCAGCACCCACCAACCGCCACTACTAAACAAACTACAAAATCTCAAATTATAATTATAAGTTGTTCAATTTGGCAATACATATTTAATTATGTACAGTTACAGCACCTTTCTGTTCATTTACTCAATTGCATGTTTACCGACAGGGTATTCTTTGTAGGTTCTATATGTGAATTTATAGTTATAGTACTTGTACTATATGTCGTATTCAACCATTATGGTTTTTGTCCAGCATCACATTCACAAGCTCTGTCCATAACAAGGCGGACGTTTCCAAGACAAATAATCAATCAAACTATCTTACCACTACCACAGAAATAGATCCAAGTTAAGTAAGTACAACGTGTGCAATGGAAGTTGAACTTTATTTTTACGGTATTTAATACTAATAACAGCTTTTGATAACATTAACATTCAGAAAATTGACCATAGTAAGTTAGTACATGTAGCATCCTAAAGGTCACGACCTTCTGTCACATGTAGTAGTATAAGTATAAAGGCTAACACCCCTAAACCCACCCCCCCTTCCCCCAAATCGTCACCTGTACAGTTTATTTATGTACATTCACAGATGGTGTGATCCTGAGGTTTTGCAACAACTTTACAATTTTACTAAAAGAGATATACATATAATATCCTTCACTCTGTCAAGGGGTCTTTGATGTACACAAATTATATTTATATATCTTACATGTACAGTATAAGTTGTCATGTGAAATCCGAAATTGCTACATGCATCCGTCTGTGACTAGCACTTTGTGTCAAGGGCAATGGTGTTTTGGGGGGAAAGGGAGCAGGGGGAGATGGGATAATGGCAGCTAGGACCATGGTGGGATTCAACCTTCAGGTATTCAGTTTGCAAGGCAAGAACAATCCAAGCATTTCTGCTCAAGTCTGAAGGTCAGTTGACATGCCAGAGGATGGGCTACATAGTTATTATCACTAACAATACTAATTCACTGTACCTACATCTTGTGTAGTGTAGTGCAATGCTATACAACCACGAGCACAGGCATTCACCATAAAAGGTCTCTGAAAATATACTACTAGTGATAATAATGTCTCTCCTGTGATGGCCAAATCTGGTGGAGAGTTGCAAGCCAGTTTTTCGGATGTCAGCCATTCCACAATGGCCACAGCGAAGAGCATAAATATCACTGCGAGAGGTGCAGGAGAATTGCTCGTTTACTGTCAAAGTCTTTCTAGGAAACTGCATGTTTCCCGTAGTTGAGGAAAGCTCAGAAGAAACCAAAACGAAAATGAAGGGCAAAAACCACAAAACTCAAACTGGCACCGAGCCAACTGAGAGCACTGAGACCGTAAGCGATTCTGTCACCATTCCATTTCCAAGGGTTCTCTCAGAACTCAACGACCCAAGTCCCATTAATTAATAAGAAGTAGAAGGGCATGGACCATCCATTGATTATTCTTCTTCTTCCTTGAAGTGGAAATGAAGGGATCACACACTCTTTAATTTCAGTGTTCCTATCATCTTGTATTCTTATAAATGATTTATACAGCGTGTCATTCTGCCCTTTACTCTAACACCAACAGTAAAACAGCCAAACAATGCAAGAAATCACACAGCCAGGATATCTTTCTTTATCAATAAAATGAACCATAAAGTTGACGTAAAACTATTACAAACTTTAATTTCATGAATAACAACTGATCACAGAAGTATTCTCACACTCACATCGAAACTGAAAACCTCTTTGCAACAAGAGCAGTCAAAAACTTCCCCAAATGTGCAAAAAGCTTCAGAATAGAAAAAAAAAGCAAACACAATATATATGCATAATAATATACATGTACATGTATATTTAAAAAGGATGAAAAAAAGTGGGTTTTTAAAATTAAATTTGTTTAAGCACTCCCAAAAGACCAGTGTTTAAATGTGATTAATTAATCATTTCTTTTCAGATTGCAATATTTATTTATTCATATTGGAGTCTTAGTTTTGAGACACTTTTTTAAATCACATGTACAGCATTATATATATATATATGTCACTCACTTATCACTCTTTTAAACACTTTTCTTCATAATAACAATTATAATAGTAAATAACATTAATAACAAGTTCGTTGACTCATTCCTTCACAATTAAAACAACACAATCATTTTAATATACTGAAACAACCAGAATATTATAAATTATAAATACTTGACAATAATTAAGATTTAATTATTAGCTCATCGTGTCCATTAGTAATAGTATGCACATGATGCATTCATAATTCCATTCTCTCACTTTCATCCTCATCTCATACAATTAATGATTGCACTTACTAATGTTCTTTTTATTTCTTTTGAAATTGGTCAGTCATACATAGTGATATAGCTGGATATATTTAAACATTGGAAAATAGGGGAAAATATATGATTGCTGAAGTCGCTTGTCTACTGTTGGATTGAATGTTACCTGAATCTTATTCAACCTGAATTTTAATTACAAACGAAAGCTAAGAAAAAATTCTCCACAAATTATAAAGAAACCTTCTGTGTTACCGCACCTTCAAGACAAAGCTGCAATTGCATTTTTTGTTGTTTTGTCTCAGCTGCATATATTGTCAAATCTAACCTAGATTTACATTCTTAACTGTGAATTAAATCCGTTTTGAGTCAAAGCTTAAAAATATGTTTGATCAACCTGGAGAAAAGAATGACTTTTTCTCTTACAATTTGACATACCTCTACACAAGCCCTTACAACAGCCCATAATTTCATGGCAAACTAGAAAGTCACACAACATACAGAACATTGTAGAGTATGTACACTAGGGCGTGGCAACTTACCATAAAATACCCCAGAAAATTAACTGTATCGATGCTACAACTTTACTGATTGGCCAAGGTGATACCCATTTGGTATATAAGCGAATGCATGCAGAAAACAGCGCCACCACGCACAGCACATTGCCGTGTCACAATGAGGCCGACAATACTTTACAGCTTCTAACCTCCGTCACTGAATGCATTCCCGGCGGCCTTTGTTTTCTGACCGCAGCCTTTTTTTATTTGCAGGCGCGGCCAATTGTCCTTTGTTTTGATACTTATATTTAGTTGTTGTTTAGTATCAATTGTTTGCTTGGAAAGTACATTAAATACAAATGTTTCGGAATGCCCAAATTTTAAATTTTGATTTGATTTTACCCACATCCACAACTAAGGTGATCTCGGTAGCATCAAATTTGTTTTTGCCTGGGCTACCCCGTAAACAGCCACGCCCACCTAATGATATCTGACCAATTTAAACACTGTGTTCATAAGAGACCAAACTTTATATTGGCAGCAATAAAAATGGGTTATGGGTCATTAGTTTGTATGAGTGAAAGGGTGAAATTGGGAAGGTAAAATTGTTTTTGGGTTGGAGACATGACACAGTACACTACTTTGTACTTCCATCACTAAAAATAGATGAAACCAAGCAGTCAAACAGTCTGGCCTTTTTGCTGTTTCTGACTTTCACATCTACTTGGAGTACTAGTACTAGTGTAGTCGTATATCTAGTAATTGCTTTCTACATTTGCAAAGAAAACACGTTACGTCAAAGGCTTGCGCTGCAGTAAAAAAAATATCATTAAAAATCGACCATTCACTAGAGAGCTCGTTCCGGGAGGAAACGGATGTAGAATAATAAGCCTAGAAGATGATCCATACCGCAATCGCATATAAGCCATCTTTCTATAGTTATGGCCTGGCAACATTATGATCACATATGTGCGACAACTACTATGGCGTAAGTGTATCGCGATTACACCCCTGCGACAATGGATGTCTATTAGTGGACGAGGCATATTATTTTTAGAACTGGTAGCCAACCGATTGATGAAGGAAAATAATGACTTTCCTGGGCAGCATAATTTGTTGGCGAATTACTCTTTCACATAATAAAGAAATGCAGGCATACTGACGTAAACATACTTTTCAAGTACTGATTACTGATTCATAACATTCAAATCAATTTCCTTGTAGCACTGATAAAATGGCTTCAAACAAAACTGGAATTCAACCACTTAATGATTAGTTTCCTGACACTTTCTCGGAATGATTGTATACAACCACTTGCACAGCATTGAAATTCTATGATTATGAATACTATGATTATGATACAATGAAAACAAAGCAAAAATTGGAAGTTTTACTATGAGCAAGTCCCGAAAGAGACGCCTAAGAAAATATCAGATGCGGCATTACATTTCATCCTTCTGTGGAGGTTCCCTCACTATATTACCAAAGTCAAGTATACTCCCCGTCATAAAGTCTTTTATTTACAACAATCTAAAGAGATGAAATGTTTAATTTTGAGAAAAAGAAAATCGTAAAGGAAACTGAGTTTTCAAACAAAAAACCTACCGGTAACTACTTCTTAATAAACATCCACCCCCTTGCGTTTTCACGTCCTTATTAGGAAGATATATCATACACATCTTTTTATTTGAATGGTAATGATAATACATTTATATGAAGTGGGGATGGATAAATCATGAAAGTGGGCTGTCTCAAGATAACTTTAAAGAAATGCTCATAGGACTAGGAGCCTGATATTCTAGTTGCATGAGGTGAATTATATTAAATCTATGATGTAAATTCCTACTGTCAGTCATCAATGTCAAGTTCTAAATCTTCAATTTCATCAAGAAAGCTTTCTTTCTTACTCATCTTCTCCTGCTGATCCTTATCAGGAGCTTTTATATCTCCTGAAGCAATCTTGGACTCAAGTTCCTCTATCTGACGAAGTTTTTTTCTTTAGATTCTTTATTCGTTTCATCTTTTCTTCTTCAGTCATCTGTGCGGGGGCCTTTACTTCAGGAGTAATTTTCACCTCTGACACAACTTTTGTGACTCTATCTAAAATAGTAGCCTGTTTCGAGGCTTCCTCTTTTTGCGTCGCTTTTCTTTCCGTTTCGCATTCTTTGCTGACTTGGATGCAGCATCTTCTGCAGGATCACTCTGACTCTTCTGAGTCTCTCTCGCTTTTCTCAGTTTTTGCACATCATCGGAGTGTAGTCCTATAGGATGATCTGGCTTACTTTTGGCAAATTGCATTCCCTTTGACTCGTATCTGAGGACAAAATGCAAGATATAAAATCAAGCATATTTATGATCATTGATAGAAGGAATGTCCCTTTAGAATATCAAATGATACCGCATTCTTTTAAATAATATTATATAAATATATCTGCGGCATACAAATCAAGAGTAAAAACTACTTATTAATATTCTGCAAGACTCATTAAATGGAAGAATCTGGTGAGCTAATATTTGTATCAATATTATATTTCAATGAGTATAGAATTAGTTTATTATAATAATAAAAGAGGGCAGTGAGTACCTCACGTCATTATTCATTAATGCTATTACAAAAGCAGTTTAATTACTACTACCATTTCCACTCTTGTTAATAATCATTCTAAAAATGTAAATAATCATGCTAACATTAACTCTTGTGGTGATGATTTTTATAATAATAATAATAATAATAATAATAATAAGAGAAGAAGATTGAGAAGGAACTATCAGCAATGACAATTATTTTTGTTAGGAATAATAAAGTAGTAGTACCGAACATTATAAATTCTATGTGCTCCTAATTTTATAACATATTGACTGGCGCTTAATAATATTAATATATTATCTATCTGATTTGTTTGCACTGAGTTACATTGATGCACAGTCTCACATTCTATGGGAAAGTATTATAGGACTTTGCATTGATGCACAGTCTCACATTCTATGGGAAAGTATAATAGGACTTTGCTTTGATGCACAGTCTCACATTCTATGGGGAAAGTATAATAGGACTTTGTATTGATGCAAGTCTCACATTCTAGGGGGAAAGTATAATAGGACTTTGCATTGATGCACAGTCTCACATTCTATGGGGAAAATATAATAGGACTTTGCATTGATGCACAGTCTCACATTCTATGTGGGGAAAGTATAATAGGACTTTGCATTGATGCACAGTCTCACATTCTATAGGGGAAAGTATAATAGGACTTTGCATTGATGCAGTCTCACATTCTATGGGGAAAGTATAATAGGACTTTGCATTGATGCAAGTCTCACATTCTAGGGGGGAAAGTATAATAGGACTTTGCATTGATGCACAGTCTCACATTCTATGGGAAAGTATAATAGGACTTTGCATTGATGCACAGTCTCACATTCTATGGGAAAGTATAATAGGACTTTGCATTGATGCACAGTCTCACATTCTATGGGAAAGTATAATAGGACTTTGCATTGATGCACAGTCTCATATTATATGGGGAAAGTATAATAGGACTTTGCGTTGATGCACAGTCTCACATTCTATGGGGGAAAGTATAATAGGACTTTGCATTGATGCACAGTCTCACATTCTATGGGGAAAGTATAATAGGACTTTGCTTTGATGCACAGTCTCACATTCTATGGGGAAAGTATAATAGGACTTTGCATTGATGCACAGTCTCACATTCTATGGGGGAAAGTATAATAGGACTTTGCATTGATGCACAGTCTCACATTCTATGGGGAAAGTATAATAGGACTTTGCATTGATGCACAGTCTCACATTCTATGGCAAAGTATAATAGGACTTTGCATTGATGCAGTCTCACATTCTATGGCAAAGTATAATAGGACTTTGCATTGATGCAGTCTCACATTCTATGGGAAAGTATAATAGGACTTTGCATTGATGCACAGTCTCACATTCTATGGGAAAGTATAATAAGACTTTGCATTGATGCACAGTCTCACATTCTATGGGAAAGTATAATAGGACTTTGCATTGTGGAACTGCGATGATGCAAAAGAGTTGCCGGTACCACGGCCAATCTTGTGAGGTTTAAACCGGGAATACCTGAAATGAGCTAAACGCCTCATTGTTTATAGTGAATATTGTGAAAATAACAGTACAGCACAAAACAAACAACCAAATTCTCACATTGGGACCTCTTCCTGTGGAATGTAGCCATCCTTGACACGCCTGGCTTTTCTCCAGGTTCCATCTGGGCGCTGACTTGCAGGAATTATTAGTTCCCTTTACAATTTAGAAGAAAAAAGAACAGGCTGATAAAAGCCATGCAAATAGAAGCGCTTTCGTATGGTGGGCGACATGAATTGCAATTAAACAGACAAACAAATATTCAGTTCCCAAACATCTGTAACATGCTTCACAGTCAGATCTCAATCTCAGGCTAACACTTACTTCAGGTACTGTTGTCAGTGACATTTAAACTGCTGGTCTTGAGTGCCTGTAAACTGCAATGTTTGTTACATCTTACAGGTAGACTGAATATTAAAGATTCATATTCGACATTCTTTAAATATTGATGTCCTGTTTGACCCAGAAGTTGAAGTGAATGTAACTTTAAAAAATGGCTGTCATTATTCGGACCCGTGTCCCAATAGTGTGGGTTTTATTCGGACCCGAGTTTTTATTAGGACACACAGATCTAAAATCTATGTCTAAAAATATATTTTTAGAGAATTTAAGTTGAAGACACGTAATTTTAGTTTCAATCGTAGCGAAGCAAGGCCATCTTGACGGCCTTGAGCGAAGTCGACTTCTATTTCTAGCTGTCATATTTCGTTCGAAAAAAAAAACAACCTTTCATACCTTCCGGTGAACTCATTTTCGGGAGCACGGGTCGCGATTTTTATTACCCATTTTAAGTATTTTTTAATAGGTAAATATCCCAGTAGGTGCTACACTACGTTATTAATGTTATGGAGTAGGCTACCGGGAAAGTTATTGGATTTTGGGACATGGGTGGTACCGGCACTTAAACAATAGATCTAATAATATTGTTCTGGGCATACACGGTTTAGGTTAGGTTATGACGTCATTTTACTTAAATAGTCTGTGTCCTAATAGGCCCAGCGTGTCCGAATAGTGTGGGTGTTTATTGGGACCGGGTCCGAATAACCACTTCGTTAAAAAATGGTCTGGTGCTTTCTAATATTGCCCAGTAGTATCAACTATCAGATATAAATAATCAAGGAGTTGAGCCAAAATTTCATCACAACACATTCTGAATGATTCTTGTTCTATATTTTATGGAATAAAACAGGGCTTTTTCTATTGAAATGAAATTAGAACTTTCATTAAAATAGATGTTTTATTGACATAGATCTAGAGAGATTCAATCATGAAGAGAATGTAACAAACAAGACAAGACAGACACATCAAACAGAACTAGAAGAACAGAAACTAGAGATCTATCAACTCTGTACTGATGTTTGTTACAGCTGCATTGACGTTAGACCACTCTGTATGAGATCTAGATCTACATCTAGCTCTAGATTCTATATTTTAGATAGCTCTAGATTAGTTGATTAGATCTAGTGAAACTGAAACTGAAAGTAGACTTTTTGCAGCTAATAAAATTAACCGAATCTCAACTTAAAAGTGCAAACGTGCGTGATGAAAGAGAGTGAAAGCCGGACATTGATTTATTTAAAACATATTACTATTATTCTACCATATTCAAAAAAGTTTGAAAATCCACATAACTAATTCAACGTAAACAAAATATCAGAAGACAGCATTCTGGCCATGCTTGAAATATTGGGTGTACCTGTGTTTTCGTCACGAACTACACCGGCTCGTTCGCCGGATGCCATTTTGTTTGTTTATAAAAAAGACCGTTTTAACGTTTTATCAAAAAGTCGAAATCGAAATTCTTGCCACTATCTGATCTAGATTCAGTTTTTGTCTCCAAGTTTGGAGAATGCCTAAAACTTAGTAAAAGAAATTAAATACGTTCGTTAAAAGTTTTTTTAAAGCTTTAATATCATAATCCATCTCTTATTTGATTTGTCGGTATACTTATTAAAGTTATTTCAATTCAAATGGCTGTGAATAATACGAAGGAATCACAGTGGAGTGAAGTCAAAGGCGAAATATGACAATTGAATAAGTGACAACTCCACTAGTAAAGACAGAACAAACACGTGACGTTTCGGGTATAACCCTTCGTCAGACAACAAACGAGAAATATCTAGAATCTAGATCTAAGTACTACCTCAAGCATCACATAATGTGATGCCAGAAAAAAACATAAAGGAGAAAGAAAGAAAGAAAAAGACAGTGATGATAAGTTATGTAGCACTGAGGGGGTGTGAAGAATGAGGGAGAGTGGAAGGTTCAGTCAGATCTAGAATGAAATAAAAAAAATATGAAAATAAATAAATAATAAAATGTGAGAAGAAGATAGAGAGAAGGAGAGAAAGAGAGAGAGAGAGAGAGAGAGAGAGAGAGAGAGAGAGAGAGAGAGAGAGAGAGAGAGAGAGAGAGAGAGAGAGAGAGAGAGAGAGAGAGAGAGAAGAGAGAAAGAGAGAGAGAGAGAGAGAGAACAGAGAGAGAGAGAAGAGAAGAGACAGAGAGAGAGAGAGAGAGAGAGAGAGAGACAGAGAGAGAGAGAGAGAGAGAGAGAGAGAGAGAGAGAGAGAGAAAGAAAAGGCAGGGAAGAAAGAAAGGGAGAGAGAGAGTATGAGTATGGTAAACAAGAACGAAAAGAAAGGATAAATATAAGACTAGATCTAGAGAGCACTGAGGAGAGAGAAAGAGAGAAGAAATGATAGGGAATGAATGAAAGGAAGTGTCAATATGGGAAACAAGTTGAAAACATAGGATAAGCATAAGACTAGTGCTAATCTCACTTTTTTGAAATTTCAGATCAGTTGTTTACTGAAAGGAACTTATTGCATGGATAAATGTGTAATTTAATACAAATGCATAAACATTACAAATTTATTGATGCATTAAGGAACTTCCTAAACAATTATTCTGAAATTTCAAAAAATTCAGTTAGCACTAGCTGATGCTTTCCGTTATCGAAGTCTCAATATTTCTCCTATGGTGATAAAATCGTTCTATTGTAATGGTAAGAAACCTGAGCAAAGTTGCTTCTGGTAAATGGTGTCTGTTATTTCATTGATTTGATGTCTTGGAATCCCCTCTCTTGGGGGTTCTCTTTGGACGTTATCTCCTGAGATTGAACATTCTGGATCTGGAATTGGGTCTGGATCTTGATCTGGATTTGGATTTGGAATTTGTGTGGCAAAAAGGCAAAGTATACCGATCTGTGCAATTAACACAGCACATACATACATACCGTTAATTCTTTAGGGATATAATAATTATACAGTTGAGAGAGCCTTCTTGAAGTCACCTTTCTTTCCGTTCTTCACAACATCCCGTGGAAGCTCATTCCAATCTATGAATACAGGTTGCCTTCGAACTACTTCGCTCAGGGATGACAAATGTGCTTTGTTTGTAAACCTTGTCCCACAGATTGATCCCTGGCTTGTTCCTTATGGAGACGTAAATATAAATCTGGGGCTTTTTGATATTATTTCGTTGAAGGAAAGCCCCTCTCCCCACTCCCCTCCCCCGCCCCGTACGGTAAGCGTGGTGTTGGCTTATATCTAAATCCACTTAGATTGCAGGTAAGTGAAATGGTTAGCGCTCCCCCCTTGCCTGCCCCCCCCCCCCACGCCCTTGCCCTCTCCCTTTCTTCTGTCCTCTGATTCAAACTTACCGTCTTGTTTACACACCGCCTGCACAATTATTGTGGTCTATTATAAACATGGGCTGGTTGTCTATGTATGGAAGGGAGCTGTGTGGATCAGAGGGGGGGAGGGGGAGGGGGAGATAGAGAAATGAAAATAGCCTACTCTTGGCTCACGTCTATAATAATAATAATAATAATAATAATAATAATAATAATAATGACAATAATAATAATAATAATAATAATAATAATAATGATAATAATACTAATGATGATTTTTCACACCCCTACACTGCTACATTCCTTATCATCACTGTCTTTTTCTAATACTCTACTACTTCTCCTTTACTTTTTCTTCTGACATACTACTACTACTACTGCCTGACTACTGCTACTAGATCTACTATTCTAGATATTTCTCGTTTGTTGTCTGAATAATTATACCCGAAACGTCACGTGTTTGTTCTGTCTTTGTTAGTGGAGTTGTTACTATTGTCTATTACTACTCAATTCAAACTACGTTGTACTACCAACAAAACGCTGTATTACTAATCAATTGAACGAGGGATTGGTCGTTTATTTTTTCTGGTGTATCAAAATTTGGTGTTGCTTTAGTTGGTGGCATACGGCTTGACTGACCCAACATCTGCTTTTACTTTACTTCATGGTCTACTACGAAATTGGCGCCTTCCTGGTCTGTCGCAACTAGTGATTGAATGCGAGTAGTTTGATGATGGCGGGGTTAATAATCAAATTAAAATGGCGTGGCTAATAATATTTTTTTTTATCTTATAATAATAATAATAATTTCTTGTGAAATCTCAGCAGCTCTAAATTCATATCCAGCTTTAGTCCTTTTCCCATTATGTTTCATTGCAGTTCCACATTTGTGGCAAGGATCAGCTGTGTTTGAATGAATATTGCAGTTTCACATTTGTGGCAAGGATCAGCTGTGTTTGAATGAATAATGCAGTTCCACATTTGTGGCAATGATCAGCTGTGTTTGAATAATGCAGTTCCAATGTGTGGCAAGGATCAGCTGTGTTTGAATGAATATTGCAGTTCCACATTTGTGGCAAGGATCAGCTGTGTTTGAATGAATATTGCAAATCCAGTTTGTGTGGCAATGATCAGCTGTGTTTGAATGAATATTGCAATTCCACATTTGTGGCAAGGATCAGCTGTGCTTCTGCCTGGATGATAAGTCGTGTAAAATTCTCTAAAATGCATCGTGCCCGCTTGTTACAAAGTTAAATGAAAAATCGTAGCAAGCCATTCAAGATTATAGTTTGTCATCGCCAGTCAAATCCCATTCACTGATGCGATAACTGAAATCACAATCACTGACTGACTCGCCAGCTTTATGGTCATGGGAAAATAGTATAACCACACCGAAACATTAAACAGTTTGCTTTACTAAATAATATAATATACAATTCAGTAGTCGCTAGCCAATCACTGGCTCGCCGATAGTCTGACAGCTTCACAGCATCGTCTCATTGCCACATGTCCACTCATCAAACAATATAGCAATAGCAATAGCAGGTAGACCATAGCCAATCAGGCGGTAGTTCACGTAGACCACAATTTCAAAGTAGGCCGTCAACTAAAGTATCACCCAAAATGATTAAAAGGGGAATTTATGAAGAAGAAGAAGAAGAAGAACAATAAAAAAAACCCCCCAAAAAAATATGAAAAAAACAAACAACAAAAATAAATTTTAAACTGACATGACATTGTAATCTAATTAATCTATAATGTATGAGATTTTAAAATTTGTTTTGCTTGTCATTCATCATCATTTGTGGCTTGTGTTATTCAACACGTTGCCGACCATCCCTTTCCATGTTGTTCTGTGTTCAGTGCTTCTTGTAAAATCCGAGTTGGTGGTGATATCGGACGTGTTTTGTCTTAACGCCGTTATGTATGTGGTGCGTTGTCTGCCACGAGCTCTTGTCCCTTCTATGAATCCAGATGTTGCTAGTTTTTCTGGTCCATCTTGTCTCCACACATGGCCAAAAAAATCTCATTTGCCTTGTCTTGATGTTCTTCATAAGTTCTCTTTCTTTTCCAATTTTCACAAAACTTCCATGTTTGTTATTTTTGCTGACCAGGGGATTTTCAATATTCTTCTATATATCCACATTTCAAATGCTTCTAAACGTTTACGACATTGTGCATCTAAAGTCCACGTTTCGCATGCATATAATAGTGTGGAAAAGACATATGTCTGCGCTGTCTGTATTTTCGTGTCTGTTTTTAGTTTTGAATTGGAGACAACAGCCTTAATATTATGCAATGTTTGTTTTGCAATTGCTATCCTTTGCCTTATTTCGGTGGTGTCTTTGCAGTTGTTTGTTATGATTGCGCCGAGGTATTTAAATTGTGTTACTTGTTTTATAGTTTGTTCTCTACTTGTTAAATTGAAGGACATGTTATCATCTTGTTTACAAACTGCTATGCATTCTGTCTTTTTCACGTTCAGTAATAATCCTTTTGTCTCACTACAGTCTACTAATTAATTTATCTAATGCTAGTCATTACGGTGAGTTAAATAGTCTTGTGATTGTTTTTAAATCCAGTCCTGTATGATAACCAAATAATAACGAACCGCTAATCAACACGGAATATCTTGTAACTGTAACTGTAGCTCCGCTCCTCTAAGGTGATGGGTACCGACGCGAAGGTTGTGGGTCAGATTCCGTCGGGTGCTTAAGTTTTTGTGTGTGATTATTTCCTTTCTATTTGTTACAGTGGTACTCTAGATCGACATGTTTTAAAACCGAAAAATCTCTGAAAAAATATATAGTTATAATCTGTTTATAAATCGAGTAGATAAAGCAAGAGAAGGTTACTAGTACAAGTCCACACACAAAGTGTACATTTTCCCCATTTTCTGCACTACAAATACAAACACACAACACCAGGTTACAAACAACTACATGTACAGCTAGCAATATGTAGACGAAGCAAAGGAGATATCACACTCACATATACAATCTCATGTACACATTTATATACATGTAGTTTCTTGTTTCGTTTGATCAAATATTGAATTGAGAAGGAAAATCCCATATGTATTAGTACATATACGGTAGATGTATATAAATCATAACATTGTCTTTAAAAGCATTCCAATGTGGCTCATGTGGTACCTTGTGATGACTAATGACTAACTTTTTGAAGTTTTGATAGTTATTCCAAGTGATTCTGCTGACAACAACAAAAAATAAACAGACAGACAAATAGGTTTCTAGTCTTTTTTCCTTCTGTCTTTTAGCTCGTTGGGAATGGGAAGCATAGGCCATCACCAACCAATCTCCAATCTCCAACCGCTTCTCTCCTGTGCCAGCCACTCCACTGATTCCCACCTTTGCCCTGTCTTCTTCATCTTTCCTCCATTTCTCTTTTCCATGTAGCGCTACCTCGGTCGCTACCTCGATCTGTTACGCTGTGGGTTCCATGTACGGCTCTTGTCTTGCTAAATGACTAAACATTGTACTCGATCTGTTACGCTGTGGGTTCCATGTAGGGCTCTTGTCTTGCTAAATGACTAAACATTGTACTCGATCTGTTACGCTGTGGGTTCCATGTACGGCTCTTGTCTTGCTAAATGACTAAACATTGTACTGGTATAGGGCTCTGTCTTGCTAAATGACTAAACATTGTACTGGTATAGGGCTCTTGTCTTGCTAAATGACTAAACATTGTACTCGATCTGTTACGCTGTGGGTTCCATGTAGGGCTCTGTCTTGCTAAATGACTAAACATTGTACTCGATCTGTTACGCTGTGGGTTCCATGTAGGGCTCTGTCTTGCTAAATGACTAAACATTGTACTGGTATAGGGCGATCTGTCTTGCTAAATGGGTAAACATGGTATAGGGCTCTGTCTTTGCTAAATGACTAAACATTGTACTCGATCTGTTACGCTGTGGGTTCCATGTACGGCTCTGTCTTGCTAAATGACCAAACATTGTACTCGATCTGTTACGCT
Organism: Doris montereyensis; assembly: GCA_037039925.1. Lineage (NCBI taxonomy): Eukaryota > Metazoa > Mollusca > Gastropoda > Nudibranchia > Dorididae > Doris > Doris montereyensis. The sequence continues at coordinate 140,215 of JAXRKP010000568.1, forward strand.
GTGGGTTCCATGTAGGGCTCTGTCTTGCTAAATGACTAAACATTGTACTGGTATAGGGCTCTGTCTTGCTAAATGACTAAACATTGTACTGGTATAGGGCTCTGTTCTTGCTAAATGACTAAACATTGTACTGGTATAGGGCTCTGTCTTGCTAAATGACTAAAATTGTACTCGATTGTACTGGTTATAGGGCTCTGTCTAAATCTAAACTTGACTAAATGGGTTCCATGTACTAAATGACTAAACATTGTACTGGTATAGGGCTCTGTCTTGCTAAATGACTAAACATTGTACTGGTATAGGGCTCTGTCTCTTGCTAAATGACTAAACATTGTACTCGATCTGTTACGCTGTGGGTTCCATGTAGGGCTCTGTCTTGCTAAATGACTAAACATTGTACTGGTATAGGGCTCTGTCTTGCTAAATGACTAAACATTGTACTGGTACGCTAGGGTTCCATGTGGTGGGCTCTGTCTTGCTAAATGACTAAACATTGTACTCGATCTGTTACGATGTGGGTTCCATGTAGGGCTCTGTCTTGCTAAATGACTAAACATTGTACTCGATCTGTTACGCTGTGGGTTCCATGTAGGGCTCTGTCTTGCTAAATGACTAAACATTGTACTCGATCTGTTACGCTGTGGGTTCCATGTAGGGCTCTGTCTTGCTAAATGACTAAACATTGTACTCGGTATAGGGTTCCTAGGGTCTTGCTAAATACTAAATGACTAAACATTGTACTGGTATAGGGCTCTGTCTTGCTAAATACTAAATGACTAAACATTGTACTGGTATAGGGCTCTGTCTTGCTAAATGACTAAACATTGTTGTACTGGTAAATGACTAAACATTGACTACTTTCTGAACGCGTGCCAGCGTGGCGCCGGTGGCAGAGTGATTAGGCTGCCGGATTGGGGATCCTGGGTTCGAATCCCGGCAATGCCAGGCCCGACGTTGTGTTCCTTGGAAAAGACACTCGACCCAGGTGCAAAATGGGTACAAGTACAAGCACTAGCTTGGCAGTAAAAATCTGCGTCAGACTAGCGGCATGTCCAGGAGTTGATTATTATTGTCTGTTTCGCTTCCCGCTATAGAATCCGGAATATGCTCCGTCTCTATAGGCCGTAACGGCCTTGAACGATTTTACAACACCAGTGCCAGCGCCAAGCATTCCGATTGCTCTCCCACCTATGTTTCATCGAGGCATAGTTTAAAAGATTTAAAATGTGTATTAGTATTAGATGATTTTTTAGTTATTCGTGTAAAGAAAAGGACACGGATAAAGATTGGTTTTTGAATTTTGAATGTACACACATTATGAATAGACAAAAAAACCCAACACATTTTCATGAATCATCATTGGGAGATAATTCAAGAACATGTTTTAGGTCAAATCGCCGTGTCACCGCGTGGGCCAAGTGCTTGTAGTGAGTATATTTCACCCATTCTTCTCATGACGTCATTTCCCCCGTGAGCAGTAAACACGAGAAAAGTGGAAATTTTCTATTGCCGCTCTGTAAATTAGGCCTAATGGCGGCGTCATGAGCTAAAAGCAGAAGGATTATTGAGATATCTTATCGAAAATTGTAAATTTGCATTCCTCCTTGTTCTTTGTCTCTGACGATGAGAGGCGCGTGGGCAGATGTAGTCTGGCGTACCTGCAACATCTGCTGCTTTGCAAGGCCAACAGTATGGGGTATGTCACTTGTACCAACTGTAGATGAGTTGGTTTAAGTATGGGGTATGTCATTTGTACCAACTGTAGATGAGTTGGTTTAAGTATGGGGTATGTCACTTGTACCAACTGTAGATGAGTTGGTTTAAGTATGGGGTATGTGTACCAACTGTAGATGACCAACTGCGGTTGTACCAACTGTAGATGAGTGAGTTGGTTTAAGTATGGGGTATGTCATTTGTACCAACTGTAGATGAGTTGGTTTAAGTATGGGGTATGTCACTTGTACCAACTGTAGATGAGTTGGTTTAAGTATGGGGTATGTCACTTGTACTAACTGTAGATGAGTTGGTTTAAGTATGGGTTATGTCACTTGTACTAACTGTAGATGAGTTGGTTTAAGTATGCGGTATGTCACTTGTACCAACTGTAGATGAGTTGGTTTAAGTATGGGGTATGTCACTTGTACCAACTGTAGATGAGTTGGTTTAAGTATGGGGTTATTCACTTGTACCAACTGTAGATGAGTTGGTTTAAGTATGGGGTAGTCATTTGTTTGTAGATGAGTTGGTTTAAGTATGGGGTATGTCATTTGTACTAACTGTAGATGAGTTGGTTTAAGTATGGGTATGTCACTTGTACCAACTGTAGATGAGTTGGTTTAAGTATGGGGTATGTCATTTGTACCAACTGTAGATGAGTTGGTTTAAGTATGGGGTATGTCATTTGTACCAACTGTAGATGAGTTGGTTTAAGTATGGGGTATGTCACTTGTACCAACTGTAGATGAGTTGGTTTAAGTATGGGTTATGTCACTTGTACCAACTGTAGATGAGTTGGTTTAAGTATGGGTTATGTCACTTGTACTAACTGTAGATGAGTTGGTTTAAGTATGGGGTATGTCACTTGTACCAACTGTAGATGAGTTGGTTTAAGTATGGGGTATGTCACTTGTACCAACTGTAGATGAGTTGGTTTAAGTATGGGGTATGTCATTTGTACCAACTGTAGATGAGTTGGTTTAATTTTAAGATAATAACCCTTGTTTCGTTGTCATTATTTTTTTTAGCAGAAATCCAACGTTTTTCAACTACATGCAGATGAAAATCGTTTCTCATTTTAAATGGCAACAGGTGTTTCGATGACTGCTAACAACACATCGAATATTTATGAGTTTGTCCGCTTAATGGTCATAATTATAAATGTAATGATAATAAAATACATTATCATAATATCTTAAAACGGCCGGATACTTTGTAGTGTATTTATGACAGGAAACCATCGACAGACAGATATACAATACTCAGAGTAATGACAATGTGTTAACTATTACTATTAAACTCTAACCTTAAATCTAAATGAAATGACAGGATTGACATATTGCCGGTTTGAAAACTCAATACCAGAAACATTTACTGAAACAACGGACGGCGCTTTCTATGTTATGAGTTGAGCGTGTAAGTGTAAGCTAACACTAGTACTAGTAACACTCAGTTGATTTAATACTAATACTATAATAACAACAGTCGTCGTTTATCTACATTGACAAAGCTGGTGTGGCAATAACGAGACGAAGATACATGTCATGTACTACACTTCTAATACAATACAATACAAAGGAGCTAGTGGAGTCAAGTCACAGGTGAAAAGGACAATACATTATATACATGAGAACTCCACCAATAAAGACAAAACAAACTACATGTGCTGTAGTCTTGTTTCCCCCATACTCACACCTCTCTTTCTTTCCTTCTCTCTCGCCTTTTATCACGTACTTATTTTTATATTACTTTTTTGTTTTTTCTAGATCTGAACCTTCCATTCTCGATTCTTTCCTTTATATTCTTCGTTTCCCCTTCTAGTTATAGGTCTACCACTCATTCTTATTAGTACTAGTAACCGCCTAAATATCCGCCGCCTAAATGTCCACAATCGCGGTGACTGGTTTGTTACCGGGCAATTAGAATTGAAATCTTTCGAACTCCGCCCACGGCTCCTTTCTTGATGCCGTAAGTAGCATGCAATCACCTGGCACTGTTAACAGACCGGGCATGCATCCCGATCAAGGGACAGGGTTTGAACAGTTTTATTACTCCCCTGTCCCGCATTGGCTGTATCGATATATCATAATATATGATTATGCCTTCGGGTCTTCGTGGCGAGCGATGGCCAACCTGTCTGCGCGCTCAACACCTGAGTGCTAAATACTAAATGGTTTCCCCAGGTGTCCCTATTTGAAGTCGCATTACGGTTTTCGAAATGTTAAATCTCTGGACCATACTGAATGAACTCCCTAGGTGATCACCACACCCCCCCCCCTCCTCCCAACTCCAAATTATTACCCATGACATTATTGACATTGACATTGACATACTTTCGCCTAAATAACCGCTTTCTCTGCTTCCCAAGCACCGGGCATTTACTAGGCGATCATTACTGTATCACTATCACCATCTCTTTTCTTTCTTCCTCTTTTCTGTTTTTCTTCTGACATTGACATCACTGTGTGAGTGTGATGCTGTCATAATAAATGTTTGGATCTATATATTCCTCGTTTGTTGTCTGGCTCAAGGTTGTGGCCTAGACGAGCCGAGTAAGGTCGCCTGGGTTACGCCCGAAAGGTCACGCGTTTGTTCTGTCTTTATTGAGTTGGTGGCGTCATTTATTGTCTAATGTCATTTTTCAACTTTGACTTGACACCACTGGGACTCAGTATAGTATTAGTAGTATTAGTATAGTAGCCTATTTGGGGAGTTGTGGGTGACGTGTTTTGACACGTTTTATTAGAATATTACTATTAGGCCTACTATTAGTATTACTATTAGGCCTACTAATTGTTTCATACTACTACACACGTAAACAGAGGCATGGTATGCCCATTATTGTAGGTGGTGAAGTGGTAGTGGTAGTGCCAGTGTGCCACGATAAAACTGCCACTGCCAGTGTCGTACTACATCATACATGTACTTTAAGACAAGTGATATAAATCATAAAACACGATGTAGTACAATGTAATAATAGTACAGTTACACACACACACACACAGAGAGAGAGAGAGAGAGAGAGAGAGAGAGAGAGAGAGAGAGAGAGAGAGAGAGAGAGAGAGAGAGAGAGACAGAGAGAGAGAGAGAGCGAGAGCGAGAGGGAGAGGGAGAGAGAGAGAGAGAGAGAGAGAGAGAGAGAGAGAGAGAGAGAGAGAGAGAGAGAGAGAGAGAGAGAGAGAGAGAGAGAGAGAGAGAGAGAGAGAGAGAGAGAGCCAGTGAGTGAGAGGGTAAAAAGAAAGAGACACAGGGAAAGGGATATAAACACAGAGAGTAGAGAGGGAGAAAGTAGGGAAATGGAGAGAGAGAGGAGGAAGAGAGGGGAGAGGAGATGGAGAAGAGAGAGACAGACAGAGGAGGGAGAGACGGACAGAGACAGAAAAAGAGAACGAGCGCGCAACACACATTAGTGTATCACTAGCGTAGTAGAATTGGTATGTCAGCAGGCACGCATGCGCCACGCCAGTTCTAGGATGGTACTAGATTAGTGCCTGGCTCCAAAACTATTGTTTTGGTACATGCATAGAAGAGAATACCACGACCTTTGACCCTATTCCGGGAATATTTCTGTACAATTAACTAAGCTTTATTGGTTCCCATTGCGAGAGGGAATCACAGGAAACAATTGAGAGGCTGGTGTGATGTCACCAGCTGCGAAACCTGATAGTGAAAGTGAAAGGCCCTATAGAAAAGTTGTAGTGTGAAACTGGAGTGGTGTGACTGTGAGTGTGTGTTGGGTAAAGTAAGTCCATGCGATGGGTGTATTTATTGCAAACAAATCATAGTAAATTGTATAGTAGTACCTATTTGGTGTATTGCAATTGCAATGATTTACAGGTAGTTCCAGAAGACCAAGCAGAACACGCCCCTGCATGTAATATTATAATGTATCGTAGTGTCAATTAAACTACTGCAACACATTTATTGTTGACACTCCGAATTGCATCATTTGCTTTGATTTTATCATTTTAACTTTAAGTTTTACAGAAACATGAAATCGACTTTGCTAGCTGTTTCCAAGAAATTGTAATACATTAATAACAAATATAAGAAGAACAAGTGAATCTATACATACATTATGTAATATGTATCGATTTTACTCTCTGTCGAAGTCATTGCCCATGGATGTGTTGTGTACGTGGGTTTCCCCAGATACCCTCATAATGTCATTGTCAGTTGAACGTATATCGTTATTAATTATTGTTATCACTTATCAGGGGGGAAGAAGAGAGAGAGTGAGAGAGAGAGAGAGAGAGAGAGAGAGAGAGAGAGAGAGAGAGAGAGAGAGAGAGAGAGAGAGAGAGAGAGAGAGAGAGAGAGAGAGAGAGAGAGAGAGAGAGAGAGAGAGAGAGAGAGAGAGAGAGAGAGAGAGAGAGAGACTTCAGTTTTCATTCAAACTAAAGAGATAATATATATATATATATATATATATATATATATATATATATATATAGAGAGAGAGAGAGAGAGAGAGAGAGAGAAAAAGAGAAATCACGACACCACTAATTCAAACCCTGCGACGGGCACAAGCGGTTTTTTTTTACAACCTTGTACAGTACTCTGTCTACTTTCCTCACCTGACTCAAGTATGAATCCAGCTATAGGCAAAAAAAGATTGTGTCAGAGTGTTAATACGAAGCATCTAACTAACAGGCTGGGGTATTGTATGCTACCCAGGGAGTTGAGAAGGACATTGAGTGAAATTATGGCATGGTGGGGGATAAATTATGATATCACTCGTATCTTATAGTTGTAGCCTCTGCCTTTGACTAAAGTTTCTTTTAATTTTTTTTACAAGTAACCCTGATAAACATACTTTTGAAGGTAAATACAGACTTATGGACTCAAATCCCAATACACTACATATGTACTATATGTACATCAAAATAAGATCAAAACATGTAAATACAATGTGGTTTTGTTGTGGTCACAAGCATCATTAAAAAAGGAATTAGAAGACAGGGTGAGAAATAAGTGTCAATGTCAAAGTACATGAAAAGCAGGAGCTACCACTCAACAGTACATGTGCCAACAGCATCCACCAACACACGTCATCACCTTTTATATTGTTTTGATTGAATCAAAATCATGACACATTGTACAGACTACTGTGGAAAAGTACACTGTCGCTTATAAATGGTCATCTAGCTCTATTGAAAACCCTTAGATCTACGTATTGACCAATGTTATTACTACACACTACTACAGGATTACATATATGCTCTCTTCAAGAACAGAGTGAATGCCAGCTAAACCGATCGACTAAAGTAAAAGATAAGTCTGTCAGCCCAATGATTCGACTGGCAAAGCACACCAGTTAAGTGTGTAAGAGAATATTAAATTAACAGACTATATTGTACAACATTATACAGAAACACTCACGGATAAACAATAAAGAGAGGACGCCCTGAGCATTAATGAATGACTCAGCCGAGATACTGTTAAAGAATCAAAGCAGACGCTGACTTATATAATTCATATGAAATGAGTTTTAATTTTCCTCAAAAAAATCTGCAAATTCATTAAATGTACATGGCAATTTCCGTATATCTGAATAACAACATGGCATACTATGTTTGTGTTGATGAATGACATCAATATAAATTGGAAATGAAACCAAAATCACAAACTACTTTCTTTTCAACTTCTCATCACATTACGAAAAACAAGCTAAACATAATAATAGTATTACATCTCAATGAAAACAATCATATAGGCATACAATTCAGATGCTCTGACAAAATCCACTGCTAAAAGGATTTAGTTCTCTTGCTTGCACACTCCACACAGCATTGATTCTCCTAGTTATCAAATTTCCCCAGCAAGTCGCCATCCCTAAATAAAAATAATCCTGAAAAGAAAAGAAACCACAAATTAAATGTGAACACTTAGATCCTGGCTGTTTGTATAGGATATGTATTAATATTATAGCACTTAAGTATCAATTACAGTACAGCCTATATTCCACAAACTCCTTGGGACAAGAAAATCATTTATGGAACAAGTATTTTGGTGAATACCATAGGTGTATAAACAGACACTTGACTTAAAGGAACTGTATCTCTTTGAGGTTGAGATCAGTGATTATATTATACACAAATAGCTTTAGAAAAAAAAAGAAGTTTGGTGTTCTGTCTGAAGGAGCTGACAATACATATTTTATGAGTTCGGTCATTCATGCTTGAGTAGAAATAAAACATAACTCAATAATGTAAGTACAGCTAAAGACAAAGATGGATTTATAGACTGTATCCTTTCATAAGAGCAGACTCATCGACTGTACATCATGCCACTTCATTCTCAATTCCATGGGGAGCATAGAGTACAACTTTCTGTTTGGCACTTCATACTATGTTACAGTACGAAGACCCTGACAAGATCTCTCTCTACCTACAGCTGGGTATTCATTCACACCTGGATCTAGCGAGGAAAGCATAGTGAACTAGCTTTCCTAAGAGTACAACGCTTTGGAAAACTACCTGGGCTAGCCATGGGTTTTGCATCAGAGCGTGTCATTACAAATTCACAACAATATGGTTTTGCTGCAACGCCTTCAAAAACAATAGTAAAAGTAAAATGATGTATAAAATCAGCAACTTACTTGTTCTTCAAAAACAATAGTAAAAGTAAAATGATGTATAAAATCAGCAACTTACTCGTTCTTCAAAAACAATAGTAAAAGTAAAATGATGTATAAAATCAGCAACTTACTTGTTCTTCAAAAACAATAGTAAAAGTAAAATGATGTATAAAATCAGCAACTTACTTGTTCTTCAAAAACAATAGTAAAAGTAAAATGATGTATAAAATCAGCAACTTACTTGTTCTTCAAATACAATAGTAAAAGTAAAATGATGTATAAAATCAGCAACTTACTTGTTCTTCCAAAACAACCTTGGTGCCGCCATACTCTGGGAGGAGAACCTTATCACCAACCTTTACACTTGGAGAAATTGTTGCACCATTCTGTCAAAGTTAACAAAGGTATGAAAATCATTAAAAAACCCATTTTCTTTGAATTCTCAGGTGCAGATGACATAATAATACCATGAAAACACAGTCAACCAAGAAGTCATTAGAAAAAGAACTGAACAGCAAAATTCAGTACATGACTTAATTGTCAAGTATTAAAGACAAAGATGGATTTATACGCATATCCCTGCAGAAGTACAGGCACACAAACTGCAACCTTTATCACAACTCAACATTTCACTGCAACCAGTGACGCCTTGTATTAAATTGATGCGAGTACAATACGATTTAAAGGTCTTTTTCATACGCCAAACCTGTCCATGCTAGTCGTTAGTTTACACATATATAGATAGTGGCACTGACTGAGGGGGATAGACCAGGACTTGTAGACCTTAGTTTGGTGATTGAGGAGATTTGACCTCACTCACCAGATGTGGTGAGCTCAGCGTAAATAATTTGAAAACAGTAAGAAGAAAGTTTTGATTTGATTTACACACATCCACAACTAAGGTGATCTGAGGGTTTTTGGTAGGATTTTAAATTTTGCCTGGACTGCCCTGTAAACAGCCAAGGGATCTTTAACTCATAGACACCCAAGGTCTGACACAAGATTATGGCGTGGATACCCCCCAAAAAAGTAGGGTGGTTTAAATTCGGAACTTTTTTTGTTTATCTTTTTCTCTTCATTTTTATAAGTGTTCATAAGAGATCAAACTTCATATTGGCACCAATAAAAATCGGCTATGTGTCGTTAATTTGTGTGAGTGGGGATGAGTGAAATTGAAAAGCTAAAATCTTTTTGGGTGGAGACTCCATTCACACAATAATGTGACAATAGACTACTTCCATCAGTAAAAATAGATGAAAACAATGAGCTGGTAAACTAATCAACAGCACTGCACTGCGGTCTATGCTGTTTCTGACTTGTATTGCTAGTGGTAGTAGTTGTTTTGTAAGTTAGCAAAGAAAATGAGTTAAGTCGAGGCGTGCACTGTCAGCAGTAAAAAACCCCAACTCTTCACGCTAGAGAGCTCGTTCTGGTATGAAATAGAAGCAGAAGCCTAGAAGATGCTCCTTACCGCAATCGCATATATACGCAATCTTTTTATAATTATTACCTGGCAATGCTATGATAATTGTACATGGCGTAAGTGTAGCATGATCGCACCTGTGTGACAATGGCAGTCTATGAGTTAATGTGCACAAAATGTTGTGATATGCATGCAGGACCTCATTTTTCTTGTCCATCTCCGATGGGACTAGGTGTCGATCCACCTACCTGGACCAAGGTGGTAGAGGTTGCTTGAAAAAGTTCAAGAAAAGTTTTCAACTGTCGGCGTAAGAAAGATGAAAGCCACACATTAAATTATGAAAGGAAACAACGAGTATCAATCAGCAGGGCCTGCCAACAAACAAGGGACTTGACAATATATGCAAAAGCCGCTGGCAGGAAAAGGGTATTGCACGGGTTAGAAAGACGCAAACAGGGAGGCATTTTGAGAATAATTGATCAAGTGCTTGTCTGGACCGACGATAGAAGTTTTCTTGGTGATTTGACCTTCACTGGTGATTCAGGTCTTCACATGTCAGTGCTAGCCAAAACAGTGACATCAAGACACTAACATAAATATGTTTTTTGCTTGTTCTCGTTTTAAGAAAGAGAAAGAAGAATTGACTGGTTGCGCAGTGGGCTCTAGTGGCCAGTACCGTTACTCTCTGTTGTTGAGTTATCCACATTCTCATCAAAGGGCTCAATATACTGTCCAATTTCTTTCAATGAAATGTACCCTGACCACCATGTGGTGATCTCAGAGGAAACAGCAAGACAAAAGATAAGTGTAAGAGAAAAGAATAAGAAGTAGGACCTACCACTAGTACTCACCGGTTTGCACACTGTCCAAGACCTACCACTAGTACTACCGGTTTGCACACTGTCCAAGACCTACCACTAGTACTACCGGTTTGCACACTGTCCAAGACCTACCACTAGTACTACCGGTTTGCACACTGTCCAAGACCTACCACTAGTACTACCGGTTTGCACACTGTCCAAATTTGAAGTCTTCACCTCTTATAGCAGTTTTAAATTATAGTTTTTTAATAGATACAAAAAATGCCCAAAACTGGGAGGATGAGTCAGTTTAAATATGCTCAGCAGCAAGAGAGTTAAATGAGCCCCCCCCCCCAACAAAAAACAATCTCATTGGGTTTAAATGACAAAAGATAAAGTGAAGCATTGTAGCAAAAATATAATTGCTTGTGAAAAATTCATTTTACCTCCCCTCTTGCTCCTGGTCCAACTGCGACAATTGTGGCTTCCACAACTTTTCCTTGAGCTCTTTCTGGAATAATAATACCTCCCTTGGTCTTGACCTCGGGCAACAATCTTTCCACAAGGACACGATCAAACATGGGCAAGAATCTCTTGAAAGCTTGAGCCTAAAAATAAAATAAAATAAAAACAGAAACCCCCTCCCCAAAATCAATAAAAAAATCACATGACAAATTCTAAAAAAAAACAACCCTTAAAATCTGAACAGATGTGCTGATTTGTTCTCCTTTTATTTGTACCGATACTCCAGAAATTTGGGACCTGAACATCCACTTTTGGAGCAAGTTACCACAATATAGAAAATTAATGCTTCGATTTACAAAACACTAAGCAGCTCGAGACAGTCTAACAGGTCCGTTGACTGCACATCAAAGCAACCCAGAGCGACTTTACTAACACCGCTACAGCTATTCAATTTAGCCGTTTTATCTGTCTGTCTTTTTTTCCACCCTCTCTTCGTCTTCGAGCGTGATGTAAATTGCGTGTAAGCGAGAAACCTGAGGCACAAGTCACAGAGAGAGAGAGATCGAGATTGGACCGTGATGAACAGCATCATAGTGTTCTGTGCCCCGTAAAATCCCCCCTTCAACCTTTGTTACATAATAATAAATAGGGACTCTGATCATGGATTAAAGTTAATCCAGATAAATTGCTCAGGTGTTTGGTTTATCGAGACCCTACTGTACTTGTTGTTGCAAGTATGATGAACATAATACTTGTATTGCATGTCACTTTGACCACAGCCAATGGCATCGGAGTTAAAGAGCATTCATCTCTAGCAAAAAATCAACCCCATCAGAAATCCAGATCAATTCGCTAACCATAGATCTAGATTCTAGATCTATCTTTAGTAATATATCTAGATCTAGATTCTAGATCTAGTTAGCCTTCTATTAGATCCATAGTTCCTGGCAAGTTTTATATTTTGATGTTTAGGATCTAGATCTAGATCTTTAAGCTGTTCATCGAATATTGACCTACCATACCCGAACCCCTGACCCACGGTTTTTCACGATACGACTCACGAGTCGCCTTTTATTCAAAGTCAAAGAGAGTGCAACTCCACGTGCCGGTGAAGGAGAAATAATGGTCTGCTTAGAATCTAGATATGGCTACGGCTTTAGTTCGTTTATGTACACTTCTCAACACAAAACAAAGACCATTATGAAATGTATACATTCTGCAAATAGGTTTAAGTTCTTATCAAATGTGAATCGGGGTTGACAACATACCATTGTCCCTTCTTTTTGTGAAATCTTTCGTTGAAATTCTCGATCAAGGTGCCCCTGTGAATACAAACTGTGACCGAACCCACCTAGCAGTCGGTAAATTCTAGAAACACATGTGTGACATAATTCTCTACCGCGCATGACCAGTGACCTACTAGAGGTTAAGGTGTGCGTTTATAAAGACGAAGAACCAAAGTAAAATCAATGTTTCTTGAATATTTGCTTTTACTATCAGTAAAAACGTATTTTTAAAATTGTTCTAAATTAATTCGTATCTGTTGCGATTATAATAACTGATATTATCAATAAAATAAGATAACAATTACTTTGACTTACTGTATGTCCTTTGTTCAGTCCAGTGACCCGACTGACGACATCGTCGAGTTTCAAGGTCTTGCCTGTTGCAGAAAGCCCGAGAAGGTTGAAGGAACTGGCTGTGTGGTGAACCGGCGTGCTTTATCATAATATTGAAACAAAAGTTTGTTCATTATCCACGGTCACCTCAAGTCCTGCGGACAATATGTAAGTTCAAAAACTTTCATATTATTGAATATTTGTTAGCAATACTTAATTACAGAATTAAAAAAGGTCAGCCTCTTGTTAATTGTTAGGAAGTTGTCTTGGACCTTTCTCACACGTGTTCTGCTTCGGCATGGCCATGACGCTACAAGAGAAGTAGATTCTAAATCTGGCTTTTAGATCTACATAGTAGATTATAAAATCGAAGGGCGTTACAAAGTGAGAAAACACGTTTTAATTTAATAGCTTTTTATTTATATTATGCGGAGGTCTAATTGATGTCCCTGGAAAACATCACATGGATTATGGAAGGATATTTAAAAAAAAGATTAGATCTAGATCTAGGCCTATAGGTCAAAACGTGGAACTTAGAATCTAATTTAACCTTGGGTTTGGTGGGAAAGGGGTTGGGGGAGCCTGTAATGATTATGATAAATTTTACAAATGGGAAATCTGGGTAATATACACTTTAGCAGCAGATTCTAGATCTCTAGGTCAAATTTGCACTTGTTCAACTTGACTTAGATCTAGATTTGCATTTATAGGTGAGATGTCAATTTGTTGAGCGTTGAACTTTTGAACTGCTTGTGTTTAAATGGACTATCCGTTGTCTTGGGTATCTCACCATGTCAGATTACATGTCTGTCACGAAAAGCTGCTGTAACTGAAAATAAGCAAACTCTCAAAAATGACATAACATCCCCCCCCCATTAATAGCTGTACTGACATTGTAGCTGCAGTGCCATTAGACCACTCCATGCGAATTTCTGGTACAAAATTTCAGATTTCTTGACTGCCAAATGTAAACTATAATGAACACTGCATTATTTTATATATTCCCTCCGTCCATTTTCAGCAGCAGTATGTATCGCCTTCCAAGCATTTTCCGATCATCAGCTGCAAAGAAATTAATGCCAGCTTTGACGAGATGTTATGCCAAAGACATTAAATTTGGTGCCGATGCTAGAGTACTGATGTTGCAAGGTGTTGATGTACTGTCTGATGCTGTTGCAGTTACAATGGGACCAAAAGTAAGTACAGTAGTGACCGCCTAAATGCCCGGTTCTTGGTAAGCAGAGAAAACAGGCACTTAGGTGAAAGTAGGCCAGGAGCCAAAATGTTGGGTGTGGTGAAGGGTGATCAACAAGGGAGTTCATCCAGTATGGTGCAGAAATTGAACATTTACTGAAAACTAATGCGAGAAATAGGACGTCTGGAAACTATTTATCTCTTTAGCACTGAGGTGGTGAGTGTGCAGGTTGGTTGACCATCGCTAACCACGAAGATCCAAAGACGCAATGGATACAGCCAATGCAAGACAGGGGGCACTAACTAGAACTGTTCACACCTTGTCCTTCGATTGGGATGCATGCCCGATGTATTCAAAACGTCATGCAGCCTACAACAAGAAAGAGCCTTATTGTCAGAAAGACTTCAATTCTACTTGCCCAGTGACAAACCAGTGATCCAATGGAATAAAGGCTGTGCTGTACAGTGGGTGGAGTTATAAAGAGAAGACTGGTCATCTTTTTGTTACATTACAATGGATAGGTTATGAAGGGTGGTTACATTGCATGGCACATTCAGGAATGTAAAGCTTTCCTGTTTTTTGTATCTCCAAAATTCTCCCCTCCTACCTTCATTTTCATTATATAACATTTGTTTTCTTTCACACCCCGGATTCCCTCCATTTTCCCAGTTTGAATAAAAGCCTAAAGCTTTGTAGGCCTGTCAAGTATAGTTTCGTTTTCTGTGAGTACACCCAGTACCAATTCTCAAAGCGTTCAATCACATATCGAGACGGAATTATTTGCAAATGGGTCCTGTCAATAATATGATGGCATCTTGAACAGCTCATGCAAAAATAACCTTACAGTAGTTACAGTGTATATTTACAGACTCAAACGATCAATATGAGCTTGTCTGTGAAACCTAAAGGGGATCAATTATATTGGGTCACATGAATATAACATTATTTATGAGACATTCTCAATGATTTATAGACTGGAATATTTTCATCACCCTTGATCTGTTCTTTTCTCTACCTTTATGGGGAAAGAATCTCAATTTACATTTGAATCCTTATCTCAAGTCAAATCAATTGTGATGGGTGGCTGCTTTTATGTTATGGTTTGTATATCAAAGTGAAATCACTCATATAATACAATAATAAAATGGGCCCAAAAAGTTGTTGCTCCAGTTGTATCTCATGCATTAAAACAATCATGATAACAGTGATTTAAATTTATGATTGTCTCAGTGTGCCATGAGTGACAAGTTTGTCAACATTTTACAGTCATTTACATGAATATGTATGTTAACTTTTTGGGGGCGTTTTTTATGTTATACAAACAAGCCTTGATTTGAGACCAACTGACTCTCAATTATGATTTTGTTCTGTAATTCAGGGCCGAAATGTCATTTTGGAACAGAGCTGGGGAAGCCCCAAGATCACTAAAGATGGAGTAACAGTTGCAAAGGCTATTGAGCTCAAAGACAAATTTCAGAATATTGGTGCTAAACTTGTTCAAGATGTTGCAAATAATACCAACGAAGAAGCTGGGGATGGAACAACAACTGCAACAGTTCTTGCCAGGGCTATTGCCAAAGAAGGTTTTGAGAAAATGAGCAGAGGAGCTAACCCAGTGGAAATACGAAGAGGTTTGAAAGCATTTTTATATGTAAAAAATATGATATATCATTCTAGTTTATCTGATATGATAGAACTTTAAACAACATATTGTATATACAGTAGTCTCCGCCAAAACTCACGGTCCTCAGGTGACAAAAAAAAATTTGCATTTTGGTGAATGCATTTTGCCGAGTCAAGGACCACAACCCACTACATATATTTACATTGCCATTCTTGGTTGGACATAAACTCTTTTGTTGTGTTAGTTGTTTGGGTTTTGTTTTTGTTTTGTTTGAATAAGACTCATTTAAGAGTGCAGGGGGAGATGGGATGATGGAGACATTCGGCACCTTGAAAGAATACTTTTTTAAATTTGATGACATACATGTCATACGTAGTACGATCTCCGTGGGTAAAAGTGACAGAGACCTTCCTCACCCTGATGAAAGAGAGAACCGATTTGAGTTCTGTCCGGCAGGCCATCATGGACAGCAGAGTTGGGGAGGGAATGGGTGGATAAGGGTGTCAAGAGCTGAGGCAGCCAAGACTGGCATTGTGGCATTGTCGTGCGCACATGTGCACATAGTTAACACAGATCTAGATGCCCAACACACACGTGCGTGGCAGATTTTGTCACTTGGACGAGGCAAAAAGATGTTATCGAGTTTATTTTTAACACCAATACACTCTTCAAATGCAATCAATTGAAGGCGTACATGCAAAAAAGTGTTGCATTTTAACGAAGTCAAGCCATCCGTTGTTGCAAATTGGCGGAGACTCTTGTGTGCATGATTTTGACATTTTAAGAATCTGTGTTTAAAACTAATTTCTCTATCTAACAATCTTTTAGTTTCAACTTGGCTCTGCTGCATTTAAAAATTTTTTTAATTCAACTTACAGGTGTAATGGTAGCTGTGGAGACTGTTGTTGAACATTTGAAAAAGATGTCAAAGCAAGTCACAACGCCTGAGGAAATTGCACAGGTATAAGAGGATCATGTGAATTATTATTTTTAATCGTTATATTATACAATTCTGTTCATCATGTGTCAAAGTCTCTGCCATGCCGTTGTGAGAGGTTAATTGTGCTTGTTAGTTGGCAATCTATCAAGTTTACGAGTGCAATAAGATCTTTTTAAAAATTATTTTGGAAACAGGTTGCAACAATTTCAGCAAATGGCGACAAAGCCATTGGTGACTTAATCTCGAGTGCCATGAAGAAAGTTGGAAGAGACGGAGTTATTACTGTGAAGGTATTTTTCAATATTTTGTATCTTTATTTTTGTCTCAAGTCAATTTTTTGTTAAAAGGTATTCAGTTACATTGTGATTTTTAGACTAGTGATCCCTTCTATGTGTTAAATTTATTACACATAATTTGTTTTTCCTTGTGTCATATATATGTTTTTTATTCTTGTGACAAGATGTTGATTTTGTAATATGGTTTTATGAAAAAAAATATTTCGTTGCCTTAAAATAAAACTTCTGTTTAACTGTAGGGAGTATTCAAGTCTAAAGCACTCACACAATTGTAAAAATGTATCTTTTTATTTATTTTTTTACATAACTTGTATTTACGAGCATTTGACTCCATCCATAACTTTGATGTAATGTGAACATTTTTAACATGCATTCTACCGGATTGGTAAAGGAGCTCAATGTCCTGATACCTAACAATTGAGTGCTACATAGTTTGCCTGTCACTATGTAAAAACAGTTGATCACCTTGATCAATGGCATACTGACTGGCTACAACAAAAGTGATCTAGTCTGGCTGCTTTTTACGTCCGTTTAGGCACAGTTTACATATTTACTACTGTCCTTATTTCCAATAGGATGGTAAGACACTGAAAGACGAACTTCGAGACCATCGAAGGCATGAAGTTTGACAGAGGTTACATTTCTCCATATTTTATGAATACTTCAAAGGGTAAGTCGTTTGGGTGTCTAGTGGTACAGTGCTTTCCGCCTTAGAGACAGCTTTTTGTGTGTCACAGGTTTTTTCTCTTTCATTATTGTGCCTAATTTCATTATCATGCCTAAGAAGCCACTTTGAAAAACTTATGGCTAAGAGGCCGCTGTTTACTTGATCAGAAGGCCAAATGGTTTGTTGCACTGAATGATGCGATAAAATGAAGATTCAAATTCAGAACAGTAAAGCTGCATTTCACTCTACCTGGGAGATAGGGGTTGTAGGCCAAGCCAGCATCAGGCTTTTCGATGTTGACAACAGACACCCACCACGTGAACAAGGCGATTGGTCTATGGTAGGCCTAATAATCTGACCGGTTAGCATTACATATTAGTTTGTTTAAATCACCTAAAAAGACTAAGATTGGGAGCCTGCTTTTTGTTGTCTCTGAGGTGGTGACTGCTGTATGAACACATCGGCAGTGAAAGTCGCAAACCGTGCAGGTTCAATTTTGGATGTTTTGCGAAAATGATGCTGCGGTTTTTAATCTATTTTCACACATACACAGTGTGCAAGTATAAAAAGAAACTGCACTCAATAGCGATACACAGATTGCTCATATGGTTATTATAGGGTTTCTATTGGTTCTTATTCCACGGAATCCTAACTACACGAAGCATAGGGGCTGTCTTATGTCAAACGAGCGAAAAAAGGGTGTTACTAACTTTAAATTTAGTTTGCGACTTTCACCGTCAATGTTTGATTCGATTTTGTATGATCTGAGGGGGAAACATTTTTCCCCCTTGAAATATGTGAGAGATCTCCTAAAGTAGTGATTAACTATAAGCAATTGCTCAATGATATCAACAATGATGATAGAAAATAATGATACAGAAGAAGGGTATTTAAAAATGTGAATAATTGTAGTAAGAATAAATGCATTTTAATCATTCTTCTACTTCGTCTTAGTGAAGAAAATCTTGCTAAAGTCATTATCTAATGTTTATAATGGAGTGGGAATAAAGTAAATAAAATGTTCTAAGTTGGCGGACTTGGTTAGGGTTGGAGTTTGAAAGTCCAAAGGCGAAAGGCCAGAGAAAAAATGAGCTCAGCGCAGAGAGGATGCAAGGGCGTAGAAGTCTTCAATTATTTTTGTTTGAATTTCAACTTTCAGGTGCTAAATGTGAATTCCAAGATGCTCTTGTTTTACTTAGTGAAAAGAAAATCTCAAATGTACAGTCAATCATTCCTGCCTTGGAGCTGGCAAACCAAGCACGGAAACCACTTGTCATCGTAGCTGAAGATGTTGATGGAGAAGCTTTGAGTACTTTGGTATTGAATAGGTATGATAGGATAAATGTGTGAAATGTGCATTGTGTGTGCAATGACTGTAGGATAGATGTATCTGTTAGTTATAGTAGTCTGTACAACACATTCTATCTTGACTGCCTGACTCATGTCTTGTGGTATAGAATTGAATGTAACATTAAAATTGCAAGTCACTTTCCAAATTGCATCATTGTGCTCTTTGGCATTCAGCTTGGAACATTTCTTTCTCTCACTTCTTGTTTCTGCCTCCTTAGAATATGCTGAGTTTGTCTACAGTTCTCCTCAATTCTCCTGAAAATATTTTTTTGAGAAAATTATCTCCATTATCCTTAAATTTCATGGAACAAGTGTGGGGCCTCACTTCCCCCCCCTCCCCCCACACTCACCTGAGTCCTGTCGTCGGCAGCCTCGCATCTTTAGTGGGGGTCGGTTTGTCCCTGTCCATTTGTTTTACTCAGTGAATTTTACCGTGTCTACCGCATCCATCGAGCTCATGGTGAACTGAGAGGAAACAATACAATAAAAGATAAATGAAGGGGAAAAAGGAAATAAGTAGAACCTACCAGTACCTTCTGCCAACCACCCTCAATTGGACTTACGCCTCAGTTATTATATATGCTAAAATCAAAGTAACTTCATTTCCTTAGTTCAAGTCAAGCCCGGAACTTTCTACCAAGAGTATGTGAATAGCGCTAAAGTAACGCGACCTTGAAATAAAAATCAATACTTATGTAGTAGAAGGCGGACCTGTTATAATGTGATGATACAATATTATTGTACAGGTGCCTGCATTGATCAGGATGCTCTATACCTAATTTTTATATTGTATGCGAGTGTGTGTATGTGTCTGAGAGAGGGAGGAGAGAGTGATTGTGTCTTCAATAAAGTTAGTGGTGTCAAAGAAAGCATGCAGTGGGAATTTCAGGCATGCACAGGCTTCAACCACTGGAAATAGAGGGGAGAGCATAATAAAAGCAGACTCAATCGTAAAAGGCAAAATACAACAAAATAACCCACACCGTAATGATTACCCTTGAATCGGTGTGTGTTGTGCCTGATGTAAGAGAAGTAAAGGAGGCACAGAACACGGGAACTGTAACTAGGTTCCCACCGATCTATCGAGAGCCCCTCCACCATTATTTCTGTCTCTGGCTTTCTGTGTTCGTGTGTTTGTGTCTTTCTATCTGTGTGTGTGTATCTCTTGCTATATCTCGCTCTCTCTCCATCAATCTATCTGTCTATCTATCTATTTCTCTGCTTTTTCTGTCTCTCTATATTTCGCTGTCATTTTTCTTTCTCTATCTATTTCTGTCTCTCTCTGTGTCTATGTCTATCTGTCTTTATTTCTTTGTGTCTCTGTCTGTCTGTCTCTCTCTGTGTCTCTATCTCTGTGCCTCTCCATCTATCTCTATGTGCCTGTCTCTCCCTCTCTCTCCTCTCCCTCTCCCTCTCTCTCTCTCTCTCTCTCTCTCTCTCTCTCTCTCTCTCTCTCTCTCTCTGTCTCTGTATCTATCTACCTACCTACCTACCTACCTATTTCTCTGTCTTGATCTCTGTGCCTCTCTCTATCTCTATGTGCCTCTCTCTGTCTCTATCTCTATATATGCCTCTCTCTGTCTAACTCTATCTGGGTGTCTCTCTCTCTCTCTTGCATATGTATTTTTCCGCCGTCGGTGTGAGATGATTTTTTGCTCTGCGTATGTTACATGTGTAAATTCTCCTTAAATTTGACTATAATCTCAAAAACTTTGTCAAATCTCCTTTAAAAAATGATAATCCTGACTGCTACCAGGCCTGTGTCTATTACATGCCACATACATGATGTTACTAATTTTGACTCAATATATATATCCTAGGCAATAATATTTAGTAACGCTTGTTGTCTGTTTTGAAACCCAGGATCAAGGTGGGCTTGCAAGTGTGTGCAGTAAAGGCACCTGGCTTTGGTGACAACAGAAAAAACACTTTGACAGACATGGCAGTTGCCACTGGCGGCGTGGTAGGTCGTTTTGCTGTCATCTTATTTCATTATTCTCTTTACTCATGTTTTCTATATTTTCAGGTCTTTGGTATTATTTTTTTTGTTTCCTTTTCATAATGTTTTTGTGCGAATTACATAAAGGATATAGTATAGATTTCAAACTCTTTGAAAGAATAGGCTTAAGATTATAAAAGGGGAAGAATGAAATCATGTCAGGGTAGGACATTTCTCTTTAGAACCCGACTTTCAATCAATGTTTTGTCTTGTTGGACTGCTAAATTGGTTATAAATTCAAACCTTTGTATAATTGTCTATTGCAGAGCATAGGTTTCTGTCCATTCATGCTTTCATTTACCTTTTGCCAAAAATATTTTATGTTTGGTTTGATTATTATCTGTTTAAGATTTCTTTTTGTTCATGGTATTCATTTTGTCAACATTTCTATTATGATGATTGTTTGGATTTTATGAAATATATGGTCCTGATTGCCATTAAAAACTACTGCAAAAGTATGCAATTCTTGCAAGTCCTTGAGAGGCTCTAGTCATTAAGTGCATAACTTTTGTCTTCTATTTTATTGTAGGTGGGTAGTAGGTCCTTCTAGCTTCTTTCTTTCCATCTTAATTTTTACAAGTCTTTCACGTTCGTGTCTTCCATTAATTCGCCCTGAGATCACCACATAGACGGTTGGCAGGATGTATTCCAAATGAAACATTTTTATTGCTGTTCATTTTTTTTATACAATGACATAAATGATTCTGTTAATAGTTCATGGTATTGGAAATTATTTTTTAACTTTTGAAAACAATGCATTTCAGGTGTTTGGAGATGAAGGTAATCTGTACAAACTTGAAGACATTCAAATGCAAGACTTTGGTAACATTGGGGAAGTGACAATCACAAAAGATGACACCTTGCTCATGAAGGTAGGTTGCTCATTTATCCACCCACCCACCCCACCAGATGTTAATTGAGATTCTCCTCACAGACTGTCAATTTAACAATATGTTATTAAAAGCAACAGTAATGTATTAATTTAGAATTTATTAAGTGATACCACAGTAGGCAGATAACTGATTAAGAGGAATATGAAATAGTACTGGAGGGTCTAATAGATAGAAAACGGGACAGAACAAGTAATTTTCAGGTGACCCACTTGTCATTAGCAACAAAGATATAGGAACCCTTTTATATTAGGTCTTTCAGCAGTTTCATATTCCTCTTTAAAAATTGTTAACAATGCATTTGATTGAAAATATGGCATAATTATCTCTATAAGACTGACTTTTTTGGGTTTGTCCAGAATTTTTTAATTTTCCCTATTATAATGGATGCTGCTACCATCCGATCCTCGTGAAAGTGTTGCATGTTCAAACCTCGCTTTACTGCCAGCGTTTCACCTTTTTACGGATACGACATTAAAAAATAGTGAAATGATTCAATATTCTGACATCCACCAATGATTTGGCTTTTAACATTCCTTACTCATTGTAAAATACAATTTTTGTTATACTGTTGACGTGCATTACCACCCTGTTTCCCGATGGGATACGAGTGGGAAGAATTTAATTTTGCGATCAAAGATCATGGTCAAACACTGACAAAAGCATCTGCCCTGTGTCACACTGTGTCATGTTTAGTCTTGACACACACAATTCACTACTCCACTCCCCCTATGTAATCATGGTCCATTGAAATGTGACGGGTGGGTAGAATGTTGTCAGGCCTGGCCACCTACTTTACTCACAACATTGTATTACAATGGCCTCCTGGGCCTGTGATGTGATGTGATGTCAAATGAAGGGATATAAATAACCACCCCTTTATTACTACCTGACTGTGGGCGCGGTTAGTGTGGAATGCTGCTAGGTTCTGCTTCTTTTTGTAGGCGGTTGCACCTGTCTCTCTTTCATCTGGTTTTCTCTCCATTCACCTGAGATCAGCACAAATGGTGGACGGGGTAAATTTTGATTAAACAAACAAATCTGCTTCCTTCTATTATTCTTGTACTTTACCTTAATCTTGCTGCTTCCTTTTTAATCAGCACATTGTAATCTATCTAAAATATGTGTACGTGACAAGATTTTTCTCAACATTGCGCCTTAGGTCGTCAGGAAAGTATAATATCGCGCACCCGTTATCGAAAGGCTTCAAATACGATTTTCTCCCAAAAATGCTTTTACTTTTCTACTTAGTTGTTCTACAACTTTTGACGGATTCATTTTATATTTGGCATACATCTGCTTTATAATGTAACTAAAATATCCATTTAAAAAAAAAATTGCCAACAAAACCTATGATTTTCACCAAAAATTCAAGATGCTGGCCGTTCCCATGGCAACTACATTTTCACAGGTGACTTTCACAACCTTTCCCCTCTAGTCTAATTTCGCCATGCTTTTCATTTCCCGCCTTCTCGTCCCGAATTCGACTTCAGCCTCGATGCCTAAAGCGCCCTAATGCATCCCTCGTTAACTATTTGTCTTTGTATTCACATAACAAGGTAATCACAGTGTGTGACTTGAATTGACAATCTCATGATCTGCGAGATTTCCGACTCTTTTGTGAAAAAAACCCGCATATTTTTATTTGCTTTCGTTTTTGACTGAATAGGAATTGAGGGCTTAGGCACATAGACTAGAATTGTGAAGGGTCCTCAGGCAGGAAAGGGTTAAAATTATGTATCTCTTTCAAACTCAAAAATTGCTCTGAGGACCCGTCCTCAAGGAAACAAAATTCTACTTGTTTGTCGGTAGTTAAATTGTACCTTTCCCTGTTGTAATACTGGCTAGGTGTGTTTTCGTTGGCGGTATAACGAAGCTTGAGTGTACTTTTACTTTTATTAATCTTAGCACCTATTGAATTAACACTGTACAAGTGGATGATAATTTTGTATTTTTCTTTGAACTTTTTTTTCTCAGGGAAAAGGAGAAAAGATTGATGTTGACAAGAGAATTGCACAAATCAGAGATGAAATTGACCTGAGCACATCAGAATATGAAAAAGAAAAGTATGGAGAGCGGTTAGCTAAGCTGTCCAATGGTGTTGCTGTTCTCAAGGTAGTTTCCATGATTATTTTTCTATTTTCCTGTCAGTCACTTAAAGCATTCAGTCTGCACTGCCAGTTAATTGGTCTCGGTGGTATTAATACGAATGCGACATTAAAATGCAAGGAACTTTTAAAATTGCACTTTTGTGCCCAAATTGCATATAATGTTATATACAGTTTGGCTTGAACCTTGCAACAATATGTTTTTACCAAAAAATTGCATGTACTGTACGTAATTCAAGATGAGTGGGAGAATTATCAATGAAGTAATGACATGTATGATGTAATGACATGTCTCTATTGACAATGTTCTCTCCTATTAAAGTGAAGACATCAGAACAAATGTCATTCTTATGCGGCATGCAAGGCAAACATTTATTTATTTTCCTTGTTCACGTTGATGCCTTTTCGGTTCACCTTCATTCATCTACATGGAATTTGTTTCTACCGTCATTTTTTCAGTGAAAACAAAAAGGTGGGGGTTTGTATACCAAGTGCTACTGTTGCATGCTTTGTAGCAAGACCATAGTTTGTGAGTTTGAAATCAGGATGTCACTGATTCAAAACACATGACTGCCCCAGGTGTATTTTCACAACATTGTACTCTTAGGAAAGGTACCACTTCACTGTTTTTCTCACGTGACTCAGGTATGAATGAGTACCCCACAGCTATAGGTACAGAAAGATCTTGTCAGAGTGTTAGTACAAAGTGGCTAACAGGCTGATGTACTGTACATCCCCCAGGGAGTTCCAAAGGACTTTGAATGAAACAGCCTTCTGGGTATAAATAAAGTACAGTGATTAGGCATGCGCTTGTGCAGGGATACAGATCATGCATCCATTTTTATTGTACTGAACAACTTCTTAAATGTTTTATTGCTATGCTGTAGTGTATATTGTACTATTACTATAGGTTGGTGGAACAAGTGAGGTGCTATGATATAATGTGTGTTGTGTTATTAATACAGGTTGGTGGAACAAGTGAGGTGCTATGATATAATGTGTGTTGTGTTATTAATACAGGTTGGTGGAACAAGTGAGGTGCTATGATATAATGTGTGTCGTGTTATTACAGGTTGGTGGAACAAGTGAGGTGGAGGTGAATGAAAAGAAAGACAGAATTAATGATGCTCTCAACGCAACCAGAGCTGCTGTGGAGGAAGGCATTGTTCCTGGTGGCGGAACTGCTTTGTTGAGATGTATTGCCATATTGGATGATGTCAAGGCGGAAAATGATGATCAGTCAGTCGGTATGTCAGTGTTCTTTTCTATGTATGTGGGATGTTAGAAATAATGGGAAATTTTGCATGCATTCTATTGTGTTGTGGGGCGGTTGGTGGGTGTGGCTGGTAAGTCTTCTTTCCTTTCATTCTTTTTCATCTGTCTCTCATCTCGCTATCTCCTCTCTAATCACTCTTAAGATTGCCCCACGTATGTGGTGATGTCGCTACTTATGTTCAACCAAGAGTATTTGTTTCAATCGATAAACAAATGAGAATATTTGTTGGTAACTTAAAGAAAGGAAATTCAGATTTATATTGTTGCTAAATGGAACAAAAACTATACAAATAAAGCTGATACTAGTCGCAGTAGTGCTGAAACTAACAATGTTAACAGTGATTTTTATGGTTTAGCAATGAAGATTGCATTAAAAATTGGGACATATGACCTTTGGATATAAAGATAACTAAGATCATGGAGATGGATTCTAATAATTCCTTTATTGTGCTCAAAGGTTTGATTATAGTGTCTTAAGAGGATTTCTTCGTTTCAGAAATGTTTCTTTTTTACTACCAAAACTGACACTTTGTGTCTTTCAACGTCAATTGTTATGTGTCAGACGTCTTAAATACTGCTATTTACCAATTATTCATGGACAATTTTGAGATATTTAAAATTTTATATTTATTTTCAATAAGCATCAAACTCCTCCATTCAGCACCTCAATATTGTTGAAATGGATGTCAAACGGTGCCATAGAAAAAGACAAATTCAATATTTCTGACTTTGCTACCTTGCAAAGTCAATGAAAAGTTTTTGTCAACATTGTTATTATGAGAAAAAAACAGGTTTTCTTCTTGAGTGTAGATCTCGTCTTTCTTGTAGTTTTTAAAATTTCTTCCGTTACATGGTCTCATTTGAGTTATATCTTATTTTAGGCGTAACCCATGCTAATAATGTGAAAAGTATATAAAAAACTTCTATTTTGAATGCTGGGCAAAGTGGAATGATTTTAGGATCTTTTTCATTTCTGTATCGGAAAACACAATTCTCCCGTTGAAATGTGTGGTCAGTTGGAGGGTGCTTTAAGTAGATTCTACTTCTTTCCTTTCCTATCTTTTATCCTTGACCTTGTTGTTTCCTATCTTTTATCCTTGACCTTGTTTCCTATCTTTTATCCTTGACCTTGTTTCCTATCTTTTATCCTTCACCTTGTTGTTTCCTTCAAACTCTTGGTTGATTGGCAGGTGATGCTTCTTTGCCTTTCGCTCTCACTTATCTGTCTTTGGTCTTGCTGTTTCCTCTTAATCACGAAATCACTACATATGGTGACTTAAACCAAACAAATCCTTTGCTGGCAAAATTTCATCTAATCTAATTTTCAGATTTTTTATTTTATGTAAAACTTCAAAAAGCATCAAACTCCTCCATTCAGCACCTCAATATTGTTGAAATGGATGTCAAACGGTGCCATAGAAAAAGTCAAATTCAATATTTCTGACTTTGCTACCTTGCAAAATCAATGAAAATTTTTTGTCAACATTGTTATTATGAGAAAGAACAGGTTTTCTTCTTGAGTATAGTCTTTTGTTGTTTAAAAAAATAATTCTTCTCTGTTAAATGTTTACAATGTCTTTTTATGCTTGACCCATGCAGTTTTGAGTGCAGGGCCAAGTGGAATGATTTTAGGATCTGTTTCATGTCTGTATGGGAAAACACAATTTTCCCATTGAAATGTGTGGTCAGTTGGAGTTCCTACTTCTTTCCTTTCCTTCTATCATTTAGCCATCACCTTGTTGCTTTCTAAGATCACTGCATATAGTGGATTGGGGTTCATTTCAGTGACAGACACCAAATAAATCACCATGAAATCATTGCATATATGGTGGACAGGGTAACTTTCAATTAAACCAAAACACCAGTTGACATGTGTTAATGATAAGTGATAAGTCCTTCTTATAACATTTCATTTTGCCTTTAATTCTAATTTCATTCTGAAATCATACTACATTGGCTCAAATTTTCATTTAAAAAATCCTGTATATATATGGGAATAATAGAATTAAAATTAAGTCTATATTGCATTCAAGGATTAAGCAAGCCATTGAAGTTAATTGCTATCTTGTTTTGTATAATTTCTCCAGGTATCAATCTAGTAAAGCAAGCCCTCCGTGTTCCAGCCCTGACAATTGCTAAAAATGCAGGTGTAGATGCTCATGTTGTGGTTGAAAAAGTTCTCAATTCTTCGGGTGATATCGGCTATGATGCTCTCAAAAATGAATATGTCAACCTCATTGAACAGGGAATTATTGATCCAACAAAGGTGAGGAGTTGGTTTTTTCTTAACAGTTTTCTGTTCTTTTGTGCATTTAAACCTCTTGTCAGGTCTTTTACCTGTCTAAGAGATGTAACAATGCAAACATAAAAATGCAGACAAACCCATTACAAGCCACCTGCCTTTATGGTGGTATTGTAAGAATTGTCTTGTAACATTTCTATCTCTTTTGAAGGTGTGCTTTTAGTTTATTGGTAGATCCCACCTCTTTCATCTTGCTGTTTCCTCTTAATCACCCTGAGATTGCTGAAGTTGGTGGATGGGGATAAGTCTAATTAAACAAATTTCATTTCACCCTGTTACCATCTTGCTGTTTCCTCTAAATCACTGTGAGATCCCCTGTATGTAGACTTACTTGACCACCTTCGTTCTGTCTGGAATCTAGGGCTGTGACGACACTCCACCTCACTCACCCTGTTCTGGGCCACTTTTCTCATCTCTGCCCATGGCCAACCTACTGCCCTGCCCTCCTCTTCAACGTATCTACCTTTAGGTCTTTTTTGGTCTGCCCAAGTTTGTCTTTCCTTTAGGGTTCCAGTTGACTGTGGTGATGTTGTCCTTGATGACTGGCCCATCAAGCTGGATTTGATCCGATTGC
Source organism: Doris montereyensis (assembly GCA_037039925.1). NCBI lineage: Eukaryota > Metazoa > Mollusca > Gastropoda > Nudibranchia > Dorididae > Doris > Doris montereyensis. The sequence continues at coordinate 168,038 of JAXRKP010000568.1, forward strand.
TTTTTGTTAACAGCCCTCTGTTCTGTCTTGGCAGTGTTGATTCTGAGGCCAGTTTTTCCTGCCCCCTCAGCTAATTTTTCCAATTTTATCCATGCATCTTGTTGTTGGTGAGACAGAAGGCTGATATCATCAGCAAAGTCTTTGAGTTGTCTCATGAAGGTCCACTGTATCTTTGTTCCACTGTCTTCTCTCTTGTTTGTTTCATCAACCAATAGATAATCATTAGGAAGATTAGTGGGGAGAGGAGACAGCCTTGTCTCGCCCCTGATTTAGTTCAAATGGATCTGATAGTTTCCTCACGTGTGTGATTCAGCGGGTAGAGTTTTCATACAGTTGCTGTGTACGTCTGATTCATTTCTGTTCTTTTGTGCATTTAAACCTCTGTCAGGTCTTTTACCTGTCTAAGAGATGTAACAATGCAAACATAAAAATGCAGACAAACCCATTACAAGCCACCTGCCTTTATGGTGGTATTGTAAGAATTGTCTTGTAACATTTCTATCTTTTTTGAAGGAGATGGGAAGCATAGGTAGATACTGCTGGTAGGTTCCACTCATGTCACTGTTGCCTTTTCATCTTTCATCTTGCTGTCTCCTCTCTTAGTCACCCTGACATCACTGAAAAAGGTGGATGGGGATAATTATAAGTAAACAAATTTCTTTCACACTTTTACCATCTTTCTCGCTGTTTGCTCTTAATCACTGTGAGATTCCTGCATGTGGAGGATGGGGTAAATTTCATGAAGCACAGTTGATTCACAGTTACCTTTTTCTTGTGGTTTTTTTGTTCTTTCATTCATTGCTATTACTTGCACTTTTTGGTGGTGGGCAGGCGCTATTGGTAGGTCCTACTTCTTTCCTTTCACTCTTTTGCTACCATTTCATCTTGCCGTTTGCTCTTCATTCACCCTGAGATCACCATAACATATGATGGATGGGGTAAATTTCAAATGAATCAAAAATCCTCTTCATTTACCCAGAGCTTACTGCATATATGATAGATGGGGTGAATTTCAATGAATCAAAATCCTCTTCATTTACCCTGGGCTTACTGCATATATGATGGATGGGGTGAATTTCAATGAATCAAAAATCCTCTTCATTTACCCTGAGCTTACTGCATATATGATAGATGGGGTGGATGTCAATGAATCAAAAATCCTCTTCATTTACCCTGGGATTACTGCATATATGATGGATGGGGTGAATTTCAAATGAATCAAACAAATTCCAAATTGACTCAAGCTAGGTCATGTGTAATGGGTATATGTATATCTCAAACTCTATCAATGCCAGGCTATTGACAGGTCTGCCTCATTCCTTTTTTCAGGTGCCTTTAGGAAAACTGTCGTAGTGACAGAACACAAAATGTTATGAAATTCCATCATGTTACATACCAGACCAAAATAAGCAGACAGAATGGGGCGTAATGCTAACATATGAAAGTATGAGGTTTGTCTCAGATAATTGAGGAGGATTTCAAAAATAGTGAAAACCTATTTGCTAGCCAAATTGGTGATACATCGTCGAGAGGCAATTTCATAAAAGAGTTAAAACTTTATGTATCGTTGTGGGAAAACTATTTCTTTATTACTACCATGAAATTTTACAGGTTGAGAATTTCCTTCCCAGCTGTAGCTGTATTCATTGCTTTCAGTTTCTGTTTAGTTTACGGTTCCAGTGAAGATGTTTTTACTTCCTTGTTTTTGTATTACAAGTGTAATGGAGATTGATTTTGTCTGTGACTTTACAAATATGCGACCGTTGATATATTTGAGTAGCGTCCCTATGGTTTTGCATGATCTTTGTTCTGTAACTGTACGAATATGCAACCTTTGATATATTTGAGTAGCGTCTCTATGGTTTTGCATGATACAAAATTTTCCTAATAGTTACACTGTATTCATATTTCCTTTTTTCTCTTTTGGCCTCCAGGTTGTGAGAACGGCGTTGGTTGACGCATCTGGCGTGGCATCACTCTTGACGACGGCAGAAGCAGTGGTGGTGGAACAGCCCAAGGAAGAGAAAGATCCAATGGCAGGAGGCATGGGTGGAATGGGAGGCATGGGTGGAATGGGAGGTATGGGTGGAATGGGTATGGGTATGTAAACTACGGGTAGAAGGGAGGAAAAGCCAAGAATTCATTTCACTTGTTGCATTAACACACCCTGTCCACACCTCATCCTCATTGCAAAATTCATTAACTTTCCATTTTGTGACTGCTGCCGCAGAATGTGTTTAGATGATCGGCTCAAAAGTCACAGGCATGCGGATATTATGATGTATGGACTGGAGCATATGTTCTGTCCAGTTAGAATAGGTTGTTTCTGTATGAGTCTACTCAGATGTATATGTGATGTAAGATGTCGATATACCAGCAAGAAATGGTAAAAGAAAAAAAAAAAAAGGTGAATGGGGTGAGATTTTATTTTCAGTTATGTGTTTATCTCAGTGATACTACTTCAGTATTGTGTCAGTCTTTTCTTGGACTTTGGCTGAAGAAGCAGTTTTTGTGTTAACAAGATTTTATATTTGTTTGAAAGTTTTAAAAGATGTATTGCTTACCTTTGATGTGTTGATGAAGAAAGTAGTCTAATCCTTTTGAGTGAACCATCACGGCCAGAACAAAGTTGCTTGATGTGAATTCAGTGATAAGACAACGGTGTGGTATTTGTAACGTTGGTCCTGTTAGCTTACTCGACTTTGTTTACTATTTTGTCTGCCTGTTTGCCTAAAGACGACCACAAACATTGCCCGAATATCGATGTATGAAATAAGTAAGCGCCATATTTATGTGTATTTATACAAGTTTTGACGGAAGGAAAGGAAAATCGTTTTTGGCACTTTTGCCATTGGACAATTTTGTTATAAGAAAATGTGTGTGGCATTTGTATGCATGATTTGTCTCTTCTTCAACTCCAAGGGAAAGTGAACAGCAAAATGTCAGTTTGCCACAGTTATGTATTGATGCGAATATTTGAACTGATTGTTATGATGCTTGTTATTGATAGTTTTTGGTTGAATGTCTGAAAGGAATAAACTGGTTCATACTTTGTACATATAGGTGTCATCCAGCTTTGATTTATTGTGTGGACTGGTACTGGTCTAGAATGTTTGTCTGATTTTTGTTTTCTTTCTTCTTTTTGTGTTGTTGGTTTTTGTCTCCATTTCTTGTGGATGTGGCTGGGGGTACTGGTAGGTCCCACTTCTTTCCTTTCATTCTTTTGCTGGTGCTTGGCAAGTGCTGGGGGAGACTCAGCAGTCCAGAGATAAGGTGTTGGCCTCTCACTCTCATACTCTCAACCCAAAGGTTGACAAATGTTCTCGAGTTTTTTTAGGAGTAATGGTGAAATCCATCCCCCTGGTCCAGAACTCAACATGTAACAATAATTGAAACAGCATGTACATCGCCTCCCTTGTTATCAGTGATTTTGATTTTGATAAAACTAATATTTAATGACAGTATTTAGGATACTAATTTTTATGAGCAATATATTGTTAGTTTGTATTGAAAATGGACATGATTTCGACGTTGTGCCCAAAACGGTCACCCCTATGTGAGGTTTTAAAAATTATATTTTTTTTATTCAGCTTTATTTGGGATTTTTAGGTTGGAGGTGTTAGGCAATTATAATAGGTTTATATTATATGTTGGTAGGCAATTATATGCCCGTAGGCTTATATTATATGTTGGTAGGCAATTATATGCCCGTAGGCTTATATTATATGTTGGTAGGCAATTATATTAGGCTTATATTATATGTTGGTAGGCAATTATATGCCCGTAGGGCTTATATTATATGTTGGTAGGCAATTATATGCGGTAGGTTTATATTATATGTTGGTAGGCAATTATATGTTGTTTATTGGACTTTAATTGGGTTACACTTATTTCTATTTAATAGAAAGAGAAAAAAAAGTTAATACTATTACTACTACATAATTTACACAGCACCTGACAATGACATGCACTAAAGGTGCCTGATGGTGTACATCAATATATGTACAATCAAAAGCATAACAACAAAACAGTTTACAAATCCAATCAAACATACTATGGTGTATCACAGTAAAAAGCATGTGCAACAGCAATAAACAAACGTCATTTTTTTAATGGTGAACTTTCTCCAGAACAGCTCTGCCTTCAACTTTCACTTTAAATGATTGCTAAAAATAGATGGGGAATACTTGGTGTAGAAAGACAGATTGTTCCATAAAACTGGAGCATCAAACTTTTAGCTAGGTCAAAGTGTAGCGAAATTAGTACACATCTTAATTTGCCTACCCCTTCCAAACAACACGAGTAATGAAGTATGCATGGCTTTGGACAAATCTCTCAAGTCAAAACTTTTTAGTTCTATTGGATTTGGATGTTCAAAAATGCATTAAAAACTACATACAATTACAATGTACAAATTGTTCACACATTATTATAGTATACAACAATGGAAGTGGAAGTAAGGTCTGTACTGTTATAGTTATAGTTATAACTTATTAGTTAAGTGGTTAAAAATGTTAGAAGTAATAGAAGTTAGCAAAAAAAAAAAGGTCTAAAAGAAATCTTGCAACCACAAACAGGAACTAATGGTTCTAGTTCTAGGAGATTTAATTAACTTATAACTTAAACGCTAGAGTAGGCAACAATATAGAAATGTCAGGAGTTATAGGTAAAGGAGAGACAACTCCAAATGGAGAGAGATTAATAGTAATACTAATAGATTTGTCACACGTTCACATATTTTGCAAGCGTCTCTCTACATTCCCACAAATACAGTTGTCCAATGATAGTGAGGAAGGCAGGTGATTTGTTAAGTTGTACGGTTCCAGTTTCATTCAACGACGATTTTAATTAATAATAATAATATATATTTAATTTGATTGTCCCACTGTCTCCTGTAAAGATAAAGGGGAGATAACAAAAGCATGACTCACAATGATTGTAAAGGATTACAATATTACATTAATTACAATTAATACATCATGAAAGAAAACAAAGCATTGTGTAAAATTAGCAAAGATCTGACACTGGGTTGAGATCTAATCACACACGGACAATCAAGAAATAAACATGCTACAGATAATTAAGGTCGAGCATATAATATAGATTACATAGCCTTGCTTAATTTGGTAATGAGCGACATGATAAAAGCACTCCTCAAATATTAAACATTAATAATATCAAAAGCCTAGGCACGTAACTAGGGGAGAATGACAAGTACATTATAGTACATATGTAAACAAAACAAAGGACGTTAAGGATCAGACTACTTCCGTCCTCTGAACAGAATTAACATCAACTATGTCTAGGTCTTATCGACTTATTCATTCAACTTAAAGGCATTTAAGAATAAATATAAATGGACCAATAACATTTTTGAAAATGAGGAACTAAGGTAGTATAACTTATAAGACTTAAAAACCTGATTGTACACTAACGTGTTAAAGTTAAAGCACCGGAAATGAGCTTCAGATAAGTTTATATTACAATGTCATATTAAGTTATTATTAATTCTGGCAAAACAATGGTAGTGGTAGGAGTAATCCACCTAAAGGTTGAACGGTCAAGTGAATAATATTTAATATTAATAAGAGAGGGCCAGCATCAGTTAAAATAAATTCAAAATTAGAATAAAATATTAAAAGTAAAAGGAATATTGATTTGAAGGGCTTTTCATGAAAGTCGTAGGGAAAATGACTAATAATATGTAGGTTTGTCCGGATTATTTAAAGTAAAGGCAAATGTACAAGTACAAGCCATCAAGATGACTTAAACAATGAGGAAATATACATTTGAAAAGGAAAGGGATTATACTATTCGTATTACTGTATTACTATGGTTGTGGTAGGGGAAGGCTGAGCATCAGTTACACAGTCAGAATGTCTTGACCAACATGGAAATGAATATAAAATTACAATGTTTTAGTTGTGATACTCGCAACAATATTGTTGTGAGTAATGTGAGTGATCCAGCTGTAGTGATGAGTGTTTGCCCCTTCTACTTCTACGGTAAGTGCTACAATTGAATATACACTTCTATTTCTATGCGTTTCTTTAAAGTTGCAAAAACAATTTGAGTACTTCAGGCATTCATTTACAGTACATTTATAAATAGGCGGCCACACTAAATGGGGGTCGGGGTCAGCAACGCTTCTATGGAAATACGTGTTATAATATACATTATTCTGTCTGTCAAAAGTATAGTCTAAAAGTAAAACTAAGTGCTCTACAACTGCATGGCGGGGGAGGGGCAATAAGGGAATATTATTAATTAAACAGTAAACAGGGAGTCAGGGCCATACGCCTGCTGATCACGAAATAGAAATAGAAGGCAGAATAAAGCAATGACCAAAATTCAAGCGAAGGGGAGGTTATAGCCTAGGACACTAGGAGGTTTAATGAATCCAAGTTCACAGTATATATATATAATATACATGTATTATGTATAATATAAGTGGGGAATCAAGATATAAACTAATTTAAGTTTGTTTCTTTTTCTTTTAAAGCTACCTCTCAATTATGTTTAAGTGTCGCTACTGATAGTGATACTACTGATACATTGCAATTGCATGACAACAAAATATTGGCAGGTAACAGAATGTGAATATTATGGTCAACTTACCCCTGGACAATTCTCAAATACAAATCTCACAATTCTGAAATCGTTACTTGACCCGGTGTACCAGATGCACACAGCAAAGAGAGGATGGGCGGGCAAATAAACAGAATATATATATATAGTAGATCAGAAGGACATGGATGGGCGGGCAAATAAACAGAATGTATATATAGTAGATCAGAAGGACATGGATGGGCGGGCAAATAAACAGAATGTATATATAGTAGATCAGAAGGACATGGATGGGCGGGCAAATAAACAGAATGTGTATATATAGTAGATCAGAAGGACATGGATGGGTGGGCAAATAAACAGAATGTATATATAGAGTAGATCAGAAGGACATGGATGGGTGGGCAAGTAAACAGAATGTATATATAGTAGATCAGAAGGACATGGATGGGTGGGCAAATAAACAGAATGTATATATAGTAGATCAGAAGGACATGGATGGGTGGGCAAATAAACAGAATATATATATATAGTAGATCAGAAGGACATGGATGGGTGGGCAAATAAACAGAATGTATATATAGTAGATCAGAAGGACATGGATGGGTGGGCAAGTAAACAGAATGTATATATAGTAGATCAGAAGGACATGGATGGGTGGGCAAATAAACAGAATGTATATATAGTAGATCAGAAGGACATGGATGGGTGGGCAAATAAACAGAATATATATAGTAGATCAGAAGGACATGGATGGGTGGGCAAGTAAACAGAATATATATAGTAGATCAGAAGGACATGGATGGGTGGGCAAATAAACAGAATATATATAGTAGTAGATCAGAAGGACATGGATGGGCGGGCAAATAAACAGAATGTATATATAGTAGATCAGAAGGACATGGATGGGCGGGCAAGTAAACAGAATGTATATATAGTAGATCAGAAGGACATGGATGGGCGGGCAAATAAACAGAATGTATATATAGTAGATCAGAAGGACATGGATGGGCGGGCAAGTAAACAGAATGTATATATAGTAGATCAGAAGGACATGGATGGGCGGGCAAATAAACAGAATGTATATATAGTAGATCAGAAAGACATGGATGGGCGGGCAAATAAACAGAATGTATATATAGTAGATCAGAAGGACACGTGGGTATGTTATGGTCCAAACTGATTGGCTCAAATTACTCAAAACGACATTGTATTCTTCGCTAGCAGCAACAGTTTCATGGCAACGAAAGTGAGGATAAAACTGATTGGCTTAAAAAAAAACATAACATTCATCACTAGCAACGGTTTCACTAGGAGGACTGACGAGGTGTTGGGGGGGGGGGGGGGGGTCCACAGTGATGGCTCAAAATGATTAAAACATAAACAATAAAAGAGGTGAGTGTAAAGGGGGGGTGGGATGCGTAAACAGTGTAGGCGGACATATACAATCAAACGCACACTCAATTTAATACAAACACTGGAAACTACTCACATCTCAGACATAACAGTGTCACAGATTGTTGCCTAAAGAATAACATGAAAATAGCAAACACCTTTTTTCCTCATAAAGATATCCACAAATATACAAGAGTAAACAAAGACAGGTTTGAAATTGAAAAGTCAATGATAAACTACATAATAGTATAGTTAGCAGCCCTTTTTTTTACAGTTCAGAGGAGCAGAATATTTAGTGATCATCACCTAGTGATTGCCAAAATGAGATTACTGACTGAAGAAAATGCCAAAAAAGGAGATTACTAACTGAAGAAAACAAACAGAAAAGGAAAGAGAAGAAAGCTAATAAACTCAAAATAGAGGAACTAAATAAACCAGTACCGTAGTAAAACAGATATACCAATCTAGAATAAAAAGATTTATCTGTGAAAGGCAGATGGATCTGAATGATACCACTTGTTATATAAGAAAAGTGGCAAATGCATAGAATGCCTATAAAGAAACTCTCAGTTGTACTGAAGATGTCTGTGGTAGGAAACAAATTAAAGGAGATAAGAAAAGAACAGAAGACAGGAACAATAATAATAATAATAATAATAATAATAATAATAATAATAATAATAATAATATAATTCATTTCTATAGCGCCCACTCCCATCTTACTACAGCTCTAGGCGCATTTGTACATGTATAGTAAAAACATGAGCAATGTACATATATATACAAAATATATAATTAAATAAATAAATGAATCAATCAATCAATCAATAAACAAATAAGTAAATAAAAAATAAATAACTAAATAAATACATGAAAGCTGAAAGCATAATAATTAATATCATTTACATTTGTATAAAGGTGTATGGTATATGAATTAAAATCGCATAATAAAAACAATTACTTTTCTTCTAAGAAGCATCGCATGAGGTAATTTTTGAGATGTTTTGTAAAGGTGTCTTCCGACGTGTCAACCATAGATCGTATTGACAACGGAAGAGAATTCCAGACGTGAAGACCTGCGTATTTAAAAGAGCGCAGTGACAGTTTTGTCAGCCCTTTCTTTGGGGGAACACTTAACAGTTGACGAGATGGAACATAACCAGAGATCAGGTCATTTAAATAATTTGGAGCTCTATCATAGTATCAGTATCAGTTTTACATTTGTGACACAATGTCGCAATTTGAAGTTTGGACAAAGACTTCAAGAAAGCTATCAAGGAAAATCAAAAGCTGCTCTGAGGGGCAATGAAGAGCATGAGAAAGACCAAAGCATGCCCAATACGACAAATTAAGAATGCCAAAGGAGAAATAATGAAAAAGAAGACAGCGAAATCATGGAAAAATGGAGAAAGTGTTTTCAACAATTATATCCCCCCCCCCCCCCCCCCCCAGAACATATGAAACAGGGAGTAATGATCAATTAGTAAGAGTAACAAGTAATCGAAATGAGACAGCTGAAGATGTAGATATATCAATAGAAGAAATCCAAACAGCTAAAAAAAAAGTGAAATTAGGAAATGTTCCAGGAGCAGATCAAGTTTATCCAGAAATGATTAAAAACCAAGGAGAGAGGCAGGCAAACTACTACATGCAATATGCCAACAAGCATGAAAGTCCAAACAGGTGCCAGACCACACGAAGAAAGGATCAACTATGAAATGCTCAAACTATAGAGGGATATCACTACTTAGCGTACCAGAAAAAGTGTATGCCATGGTACTAGAAATGAGACTAAGGAAAAGAGTAGAGGATCACATTGAAGAGCACCAGAGTGGATTTAGACCAGGAAGAAGTAAGAAATGTACAAGATCACATATTGACAATTAGAAAAAATTGACTTGCACCAGTGTTTTATTGACTTAGAAAAGCATTTGACACTGAGGAGGGACAAACTATGGCATTACTTAAAAGAACACAATGTACAGCAAAATTTAATGGAAGCCATTAAACCTTTTTACAATAAACCAACATGTGCAGTGAGAGTAGCTGGAAACATATCTGCAGAATTTGATGTAGATATAGAAGTAAGACAGGTTTGTATCCTAAGTCCTCTTTTGTTTATCACATTTATGGATGCAGTCGCAAAGGCATCCTCAAAAATGAAGAACATGAATGTAGGTATGGGGAAGCTCAAACCAGTAAATGTATCAATGCTTTCATTTGCCGATGATTTAGTTTTGTTTGGAAAATCAGAAAGTGACCTTCAGTCGAATATCAACATTATGAACAATGAACTAAATAAAAGAGGAATGAGAGTAAATGCAAAGAAAACCAAAACAATGCTAGTAACTAGGTAAACTAAAACACAAAATCTTAAATTAGGCAGGAGAATTTAAAACAAGCTTACAGCTACAATTAATAAGCAGTAATGATTAACTCAGAGGGATAACTAAGAGAAGAAATCAGCCAGAGAATCCAAAAGGCAAGTGCAATATATAACCATCTAGAAAAGACATTTGTAGGTAAAGAAAAATTATCAACAAAAACCAAAATGGCAGTATACAACAATTTATTGTCATACTCTCCTCTATGGCAGTGAAACCTGTACCTTAGACAATAGAGAATATAGTAGAGTACAGGCAGCTGAAATGAAATACCTAAGAAGAGTAGTATGGAAAACTAAAAGATACAAAATCAGGAACACAACAATGGCATAAAAACTAAGATTGGGATGGTTGGGGAATGTTAACAGAATGAAAGGCAATATAAAAGCTAAATCAGTATACAGTGCCAAAGGTAAAAGATCAAAAGGCAGATATCGGAGAAAGTGGTAAGAAGATATAAAAGGGGCATTGAAGCATAAATATATAACATTTTAGGAAGAAACAGAAAATGCCAGGACACGGCATCCTGGAGAACAATCATCTCCGGCATCTAAACCCATACATCGGAAGATAGAATGGGAACTGACATTAACAAAGAAAGAAAGAAAAGTATATTTTGAGATATCTGCATTGAATGTATATATGTATATATAATAATAATATTCGCATTGAATGTATATATGTATATATGATAATAATATTCGCATTGAATGTATATATGTATACATGATAATAATATTCGCATTGAATATATACATGTATATATGATAATAATATTCGCATTGAATGTATATATGTATATATGATAATAATATTCGCATTGAATGTATATATGTATATATGATAATAATATTCGCATTGAATGTATATATGTATACATGATAATAATATTCGCATTGAATATATACATGTATATATGATAATAATATTCGCATTGAATGTATATATGTATATATGATAATAATATTCGCATTGAATGTATATATGTATATATGATAATAATATTCGCATTGAATGTATATATGTATACATGATAATAATATTCGCATTGAATATATACATGTATATATGATAATAATATTTGCATTGAATGTATATATGTATATATGATAATAATATTCGCATTGAATGTATATATGTATATATGATAATAATATTTGCATTGAATGTATATATACCAAAAAAACAAGTTTTGAGAAAAACGCAATTTTGTATTTCCGCAACTCAAAAACTCAAAATTTTATTGCACAATGTCAATATTTATGCATGTTATGGATATTATCTTATAAGGAATATATTTGCCATATATTAGGGTAATACAATCACAACATAATTACATTCTGAGGAGGAAAAGTCATGAGAATGAAGTACATAATTCAACAGCGTAGAAGATCATCATTTGTCAAACGTTGGTAAACAGGCCAAATATGCCGATGCAGGCGGTCGTAATCCAGGGAGTATGCATAGTAAGCTTATGCTGACCAGGAAATATGCCCTGTGCGATGGCCTTCTTGTAGAAGCACCAGGGGTCGATGCCAGTTGGGCAGTACCGATGCTGAGGGTTGTCGTCCGTGGAGTAGTCATTGCTGTCTTCATGTCCTCAATGTTGCCGTACCCACGAATAGCTCTGACATAGCTTGCCTATGGCATTGCCGGTAAGGCTTCCGTGTTTCCTTCCGCAGAGTGTTGTACCTTTGAATAACAATAAGCATAAGATAAATATTGAGCATACACGCTATAAACCGACTCGTCAGAAAACATTGTTTACATAAGTAAACTGTTTTGTATGAAACATTCCGAAACAGGCCTAACTAAAATCAGCAAATAAAAATAAGACTAGACAAAACTGAATATCAGTCAGTACAGAAAATGCGAATGTAGACAAATCAACTACGTTAGAAACAGAATAGTTCAGTACAATAAAAAAAAACCCCAAAAAAACAAAACAAATGGCTTGAGGTTGATTATGTGCAGCTTATGTTTGTCAAATAATTCAGGTGGTTGTCATTGTGTAATTGAAAATTTATAGTTCGCGTTTTGAGAAAAGAGTTACATTTTTTTTCTTTTGTAGAAAATAGAAGTGAGGTTATGAAGCCCATGGATTCATTCTGTTTGTGCATAAGGAAATAAATTTACAAACCCTTCTTCGAGCAGTCCTGAACTAAATTCCGCAAGGCCGCACTGAGTCGCTTTGAAACATGGTTCATACACTCTTCTTTGACAATAGCCACATCTGGTCCAGATGGCTCAGCCCTGCAGACTCTGTCGAAGGCCTTTGAGTCACCGTCTCCAACAAATGCCGTGTAGCGTAGTTGATGCAGGTCCATCGATCTTGGCCACAGGGTTTCTGCCGCTACAGCTTCCATCATGCCCAATGCACCTAATGATGACGTATAAACAAAGGGAATAAAAAGGAAATCAAATTGCAACTACAAAATAAAAATAAAATGATATCATGCATTGTGTTGTGGAATTAAGCAACATGCTTACAACAGATTAGTCTATGATACGGCCGCCATGAGTTATCAATTATGTAAAAATAATTTGTTTACTCTTATTACGTGACAACAGTAAATTGGTTCCATTTCTTTATATAAGTTCTAGTTTTATCCCCAACCGTGAGCTTTGACTTTCTAAATATAATGATAACTGTACGGAAAGAAAAAAGAATAGACGACGATGATAATGACAAAAGCAATAATCCTAATAATGTAATGATCAAATAAATCAAACAATCATAATAACAGTGCATCGCCTCCAGAGCCATAAGTCTTCTCTGTGTGTCGATTTCATGCTAACCAAAGCCTGGGAATAATAAGACGATCTTCGTACACATAATTTTCTTGTTTGAACGTAGTCATTCTCAGGGACAGATTTAACCCTAAACACTTTAAAGGACACTTTAATAATCAGTATTAAAAACGAATAACAAATCAATGAATATGACGTCACGAGCACTTTCTTTTCCTTTGTTTGTAGAGGAATTGAGCTCGGTTGGTCTTCAATGATGCAAATCAATTGATGAGTCATAACTCTTTGTAGTCATACTCGTTATTAAACCCTTGAGCATTTAGTCGATCCTGTCCCTGTGACTGTCTAACTGTTTTAAGTGAAGATGTCCATTTAGTGACTCGTCAAATAAGAGAACATATTGTGACGAATTTTGCAGATCCTTCATTTTCAGACGTTCAACGTGCGATGCGAGGCCAAATGTCGTCATGTCTATGCCGATTCTCTGTCACCACATTGGAATTTCATCGCTATCTCTGAATCAGGAAACATCAAACGGTAAAGTCCAAAAGCATTGGAACTGGAACTGCTGGCGTTTGAATGTTGCATTTCGATCATGTTTAGGGAATGGGTAGTTTCTGCCCTCAGCACACTCTCGCCTGTAAGAGCTGGCTTTAGTGTGGGTGCCACTAAACTAGAACTAGAACAATCAACTGCTGATGAAGGTGATGGTGAATTTAGGCCCCCGTGGGAACCCGGGACCTCTCCAACAGGGGAGGGGAGCAGAATATGTACCCCGCCGTCTCTCCATCCATGCGTGTCGTAGAAAGCGACTAAGGATGCCGTAGCTGCCGCTGGTTGCGAATGGCAACATGGCAGGGTCTCGCCTATGCATTACAATGCCTTTTGTGGCGCAGAGGCGACATCTCTTTTGTCTTACTTTTGTCTTCTATCCACCGACTCATCTTCTTTCTACTTCTTGGTCCCTCCATTTGGGACTTAACTGCCCCTTAGTGGGCGCCTCATTTTCCGTGAGGTGCGACCCGTAAGGCAGGAAAAGGGGATCCTGGTGGATGAGGTGAAGCACCCTGCCGACAGACAGACACAGAGCGAGCGCACGACACACATTAATATGTATCACTATCAGCATCACATCACGTAAAGATGGTCTTTGGCTAAGTCTACATGGCGAGGTTCTCGATAAAAATAGAATTCGTCGGTCAGCGGACACGCATGCGCCACGCCAGTTCGAGGATGGAACTAGATTGGTACCTGGTTCCAAAATTATTATTTTTTGTACATACAAAGAAGAGCATACCACGACCTTTGACCATATTCCGGGAATATTTTTGTACATTTAACTAAGCTTTCTTGGTTCCCATTATCAGAGGGCGCCACAGGAGAAAGTGAAAGTGAGCGGTAGAAGAATAAACGACTACAGGCTGTGCGTGATGTCACCAGCGGTGAAACCTGATAGTGAACTGAAAGGCCCCGCAGAGAAGTCTAGTATGAAACTGGTTGTGTGTGTGTGTATGTGTGTGTGTGTGTGTGTGTGTGTGTGTGTTGGGTAAAGCAAGTTGATGGGGTGGGTGTAGTGCAAAGAAATAATAGTAGTACCTTCTTGATGTATTGCAATGTTTTACAGATCTTTAGCTTTCAAGCCAACAGAACAGGAGACTCTACCGAATATGTCAATTTCAATGAAGCAAACTGGACTCTTTTCAAAACATTATGTTCTTCTGACATAGACGACTATTCTATCATCTGATGACCCCATGTCTACCTTCTTTGAGAAATTGATTTTGTTGACAAAAAAGACAACCCCCTTCCATCCCCGCAAGCGCCACACATTTCCAAGGAGCCCCTGGTTCTCCATAGAATGTAAAGAAGCAAGCAACAGTTTTGTATGGCGATTGTAACACCATCAACACTCTCTAGAATAGTTTCATATGGCGATTGTAACACCATCAACACTCTCTAGAATAGTTTCATATGGCGATTGTAACACCATCAACACTCTCTAGAATAATTTTGTATGGCGATTGTAACACCATCAACACTCTCTAGAATTGTTTTGTTTTGTAGACTACATCGTACATATTTTAGGCTTTGTTTCAACGAAAAACGGATTATTCTTTTTGACAAGATAACACCAAACCCTAGATTTACGATTTTAGTACCATTTGTTGGAATAGTAAGGTTCTCTTGGCTAAATATTTCCCAAGTCACTGGTGTTATTTTTTTGCTGTGGCTATTTAACATGCGACTTTGGTTTCCAACAAACATTTAGCGGTTGTTTACGTATTACATTTCTCTCAGGTTTTACACTAGATTCTAGCATCTCTTATTAATGGGATATATATTTTTTATAACATTCATCAATTATAACAACCAACCTAGAAGCGGTATGTTTTTCAAAGGACAGTTGGGCCCTAAAAATGCCCCTTTGCCATCATAAATACCGCCTTGCTTTTTCATGTATAACCCATCACGAAGAGCTTAAAAACCCAGACCCGCTTACTGGTCCTAGATAAAGATCTTTCCCATCTGTTTCTAGCTGACATACACACTCACCCTTTTTTGAGAAACAGCCCATTACCCATAGTTTTCTGGCATACACACCCACTCTTTTTGAGAAACAGCCCATTACCCATAGTTTTCTGGCATACACACCCACTCTTTTGAGAAACAGCCCATTACCCATAGTTTTCTGGCATACACACCCACTCTTTTTGAGAAACAGCCCATTACCCATAGTTTTCTGGCATACACACCCACTCTTTTTGAGAAACAGCCCATTACCCATAGTTTTCTGGCATACACACCCACTCTTTTTGAGAAACAGCCCATTACCCATAGTTTTCTGGCATACACACCCACCCTTTTTGAGAAACAGCCCATTACCCATAGTTTTCTGGCATACACACCCACTCTTTTTGAGAAACAGCCCATTACCCATAGTTTTCTGGCATACACACTCACTCTTTTGAGAAACAGCCCATTACCCATAGTTTTCTGGCATACACACTCACTCTTTTTGAGAAACAGCCCATTACCCATAGTTTTCTGTCATACACACTCACTCTTTTTGAGAAACAGCCCATTACCCATAGTTTTCTGGCATACACACTCACCCTTTTTGAGAAACAGCCCATTACCCATAGTTTTCTGGCATACTTTTGAGAAACACTCACTCTTTTTGAGAAACAGCCCATTACCCATAGTTTTCTGGCATACACACCCACTCTTTTTGAGAAACAGCCCATTACCCATAGTTTTCTGGCATACACACTCATCCTTTTTGAGAAACAGCCCATTACCCCATTACCCATAGTTGTGTGTTTGTACGTAACACAGACCAGAGTGGTACAGGTAGACATCAACATGTTGTGTTTGTACGTAACACAGACCAGAGTGGTACAGGTAGACATCAACATGTTGTGTTTGTACGTAACACAGACCAGAGTGGTACAGGTAGACATCAACATGTTGTGTTTGTACGTAACACAGAATAGAGTGGTACTGGTAGACATCAACATGTTGTGTTTGTACGTAACACAGACCAGAGTGGTACAGGTAGACATCAACTTGTTGTGTTTGTACGTAACACAGAATAGAGTGGTACTGGTAGACATCAACTTGTTGTGTTTGTACGTAACACAGAATAGAGTGGTACTAGTAGACATCAACTTGTTGTGTTTGTACGTAACACAGATTAGAGTGGTACAGGTAGACATCAACTTGTTGTGTTTGTACGTAACACAGAATAGAGTGGTACAGGTAGACATCAACATGTTGTGTTTGTACGTAACACAGAATAGAGTGGTACAGGTAGACATCAACATGTTGTGTTTGTACGTAACACAGAATAGAGTGGTACAGGTAGACATCAACATGTTGTGTTTGTACGTAACACAGAATAGAGTGGTACAGGTAGACATCAACGTGTTGTGTTTGTACGTAACACAGAATAGAGTGGTACTGGTAGACATCAACGTGTTGTGTTTGTACGTAACACAGAATAGAGTGGTACTAGTAGACATCAACGTGTTGTGTTTGTACGTAACACAGAATAGAGTGGTACAGGTAGACATCAACGTGTTGTGTTTGTACGTAACACAGAATAGAGTGGTACTAGTAGACATCAACGTGTTGTGTTTGTACGTAACACAGAACAGAGTGGTACAGGTAGACATCAACCTGTTGTGTTTGTACGTAACACAGAATAGAGTGGTACTAGTAGACATCAACGTGTTGTGTTTGTACGTAACACAGAACAGAGTGGTACTGGTAGACATCAACCTGTTGTGTTTGTACGTAACACAGAACAGACTCGATACGTCTCAGCATTCCATTAATTGATTAATTTGTGTGTAGCACGCAGTGTGTGAATGTGATGGTGTTATGTAATCAATGTGACGATGGCAGGCATCAGGCGGTGTACATGTAATCAATGTGACGATCGCAGACATTAGTTGATGCACATGTAATTATGCTACTATTGCTACCCCAATCCGATGACAGCGACTCAGTGACTTCATTTTATCCACGCACCACACGCGAGGTGATGGATGTATGTACAACTGGCCTCTGTCTTCAATCCTATTACATGTGTCCTACTGGTACAAACAAACTGATATCGATTCCAATTGCTGTCGGTATGAATGGAGAATGAAAATGCAACCTTGTAAGACGTCTGCTCTGTGCTCAGTGTGTGTAACTATGACAACGAACAATAAACAATGTTAGGAAAATATCAAACCTCCATCGAAGGAGATGGAATAGCATCGTTTCAGTTTTATCTCATGTGGTGGAGTCGTTAACTTTTCCTTATTCGACTTCATATTGGCTATTTCAGTGTCGCTCATAGAGGATCATCACAACGATATCGTCTTTTATGGCTTCTCCATTTGCAATCATGGCTTTGCCGAACTCGCAGCTACAAACGCTATGATTTATTTATGATAAAGGCTATAATTATCAACAGATTGTAGCAGCCTAAATTGGAAGCAACTTTTTTGTTTACGTTTTTCAAAGAAAATAAAAATTATTTAAGCAGTAGTATTGGTACTTTCCAAAATGATAGACAATGTAATTATGTGTTTCGATCTGTTACCTCATTTCAATAAAGTGTGGTTATTAGATCGAGTCAGGACCATTTCCCAGTAATTTCCATAATTTCTAAATCAAAGAGACCAAACAAGTGCAATCCCTTTAGATATCTCATTAGCTTTTGACTAAAAAAAATCTAAACTTAAACAGATGATACTAAAGTTATTATTGTATTCTGACTTCTCTTCACGGAGAAATAAAACACAAATTCATCGTAGGAAAAAGGAAATAGTTGAAGGTGTTGAATACAATCACAAGCGGGTATTTTCAAGAGTTCTACAAGGATATGTCCGAAATCCTCTTTTATTTAAAAAGATGAATATCAATTAATGGCATAAACTAAAATCGTTCACTGAGTACCATACAAAGATTGTTTGCTGATAGCAGTCTCTCATATAGGGACCCCTCCCCTCCCAACTACTTTCAATTTGCAGAATTAGTAAAAGAGCTGTATGTAATCTCTAGTGGATATGGGAGTGACACCAATCCCCTACCCTCTCACCTCCATGGTCGCTTCATGACGATTTCTAGTTTATCGCAGCACTAAAAAAATGTCCGTTTTCCATTCGTGGAATCACTCGGCATCACCGTGTTTGAAAAGAACCCACTGAAATGTCACAATCCCCGGAGGTTTTTTGTCCAAAGTTTTGTGTCAGTTGCATATATTATTTTTGAATTCATATTGAAATCTGCCACACAAATAATCCATAGGGTGCCAGATTACGAAAATAAAAGAAGTTCTTTTTATCATTTTCCGTCTAGAGCTGCAAAGGCTGTAAGAACATAATAAACTCATTGCCTATGTTTTTTTAAACTTATGGGGTCGTAGGTGATACGTGTGTCTATAATAGGATTATAAGGTCTACCGGCACTCTTGCACAATTGTAAGCGGAGGTCGGTGAGACAGTGAAGACACTGCGTTTGCAGCCTTCACCGAATGCAATCAAATAATTGAGTTTTGATGCCCGGGCAGTAGACAGGTAAGCACCCGTACGGGGATTACGTGGTCCCGCCCTTCACGAGTCTCCAGCTGCCTTGCAGGTGGGTCTTGGTTGATTAAAGGTTAAGGGAGTTAACCCCAACAGAAAACAACCTGCTGTCTTTCAGGCCGGTCTTGGCTGACCAAAGGCTAAGGGACTTAACCCTCACAGAAAATAACAACTTGCTGCCTTGCAGGCTGCTTTTGGACAAACAAAATCTAAGGGAGTTAACCCTGACAGAAAATAACAGGGCCCGATGGGGCAGCCCTATCATCTACATAGGGTACAGTGGGCTAATCCCTGCGTATCAAAACCAAACTCATTCAAAGAAGGAAATATGATATACTCGGATTGAACTTTCGACGACGACTCTGGAAAAGAACACGGACTGTGATTTTTTGGAACCTGGATAATTAGGGCAATAAATGGAAAAGAGTTAGAATTAGATGAAGAAACGGACAAATTCAAAGTAGACATTTTGGCCATTACAGAAACAAAGAAAAAAGGACAAGGAATAGAAAATATAGGACCAAATCATACTTTCATCTTCTCAAGAGTAGATGTCAAAGATAGAGCTAGACCATGGATGGGTCCCTTAATGCATGAAAGGCAAGCTAGATCTAAACATTCTAGATCTAGGTTTAGAGCTGGTCTAGATCTAGATCTAGACATTTTAGATGTAGGCTTAGAGCTTGTCTAGATCTAGACATTCTAGATCTAAGTTTAGAGCTAGTCTAGATCTAGATATTCTAGATCTAAGTTTAGAGCTGGTCTAGAGCTAGACATTCTAGATCTAAGTTTAGAGCTAGTCTAGATCTAGATATTCTATATGTAGGCTTAGAGCTTGTCTAGATCTAGACATTCTAGATCTAAGTTTAGAGCTAGTCTAGATCTAGATATTTTAGATGTAGGCTTAGAGCTTGTCTAGATCTAGATATTCTGGATGTAGGTTTAGAGCTTGTCTAGATCTAGACATTCTAGATGTAGGCTTAGAGCTTGTCTAGATCTAGACATTCTAGATGTAGATTTAAAGCTAGTCTAGATCTAGACATTCGAGATGTAGGTTTAGAGCTAGTCTAGATCTAGACATGCTAGATGTAGGTTTAGAGCTAGTCTAGATCTAGACATGCTAGATGTAGGTTTAGAGCTAGTCTAGATCTAGACATGCTAGATGTAGATTTAGAGCTAATCTAGATCTAGACATTCTAGATCTAAATTTGGAGCTGGTTTAGATCTAGATAGTCTAGATCTAGGTTTAGAGCTAGTCTAGATCTAGACATTCTAGATGTAGGTTTAGAGCTAGTCTAAAGATCTAGACATTCTAGCTCAAATTAGATTTAGAGCTAGTCTAGATCTAGACATTCTAGATCAAAAGTTTAGAGCTGGATCTAGATCTAGATCTAGATATTAACTAGATCCAGATTTGATATTAGAGCTAGTCATTAGATCTAAAAAGACATTCTAGATGTAGGTTTAGAGCTAGTCTAGATCTAGACATTCGAAATGTAGATTTAGAAGCTAGTCTAGATCTAGACATGCTAGATGTAGGTTTAGAGCTTGTCTAGATCTAGACATTCTAGATGTAGGTTTAGAGCTAGTCTAGATCTAGACAGATCGAGATGTAGGTTTAGAGCTAGTCTAGATCTAGACATTCGAGATGTAGGTTTAGAGCAAAGGTAGAGAGTCTAGAATCTGAACATCATTCTAGATGAAGGAACAGCAGATGAGAGAAGAGAGGAAGACAAAGAAGAGTGAGAAATTGTCTAGATCTAGACATTCTAGATCTAAGACTTTTAGAGCTAGTCAATCAAAAGATCTAGATATTCTAGATCTAAGTTTAGAGCTGGTCTAGAGCTAGACATTCTAGATCTAAGTTTAGAGCTAGTCTAGATCTAGATATTCTATATGTAGGCTTAGAGCTGACGGTCTAGATCTAGACATTCTAGATCTAAGTTTAGAGCTAGTCTATATCTAGATATTTTAGATGTAGGCTTAGAGCTTTCTAGATCTAGATATTCTAGATGTAGGTTTAGACCTAGTCTAGATCTAGATATTCGAGATGTAGATTTAGAGCTGAGTCTAGATCTAGATATTCGAGATGTAGGTTTAGAGCTAGTCATTGGAGATCTAGACATGCTTGGAAAATACACACAAAGATGTAGCACCCCACAATTTAGAGCTAGTCTAGATCTAGACATTCGAGATGGTAGATTTAGAGCTAGTCTAGATCTAGACATGCTAGATGTAGGTTTAGAGCTAGTCTAGATCTAAACATTCGAGATGTAGGTTTAGGAGCTAGTCTAGATCTAGACATTCACGAGATGTAGCCTTCGAACTTTTACCGAGATCCAAATCAAATCTACCAGTTATAGCGCTTATAATATCTAGACTTTCTAGACAATCTAGACATTCTCGGAAGACTTATTGAAGAAGTTAATGTCTTAGATAAACAACTTCTTTATATACCTAAAACAGATTTAGAGCTAGTCTAGATCTAGACATTCAAGAGATGTCAAACACAAAGGTTTAGTACAGAAATACACGAGCTAGTCTAGATCTAGACATGCTAGATGTAGGTTTAGAGCTAGTCTAGATCTAGACATGCTAGATGTAGGTTTAGAGCTAGTCTAGATCTACCAAAAGAAAACATGCTAGATGTAGGTTTAGAGCTAGTCTAGATCTAGACATGCTAGATCTTGATATACTCTAGGTGTTTACTCTGGGGAACTGGTTAAACTAAGCATCCTTTTGACGTTGCAGGTTGTCGTTAAAATCAGGCAGGAAAGGGGTAAATATGAAGAAAACAAAGTATCCAGTTTGTGATATGTCCTAATTGACAACAGTTGACCCTAAGTCTAAGTCTATATTCACATTTTGTCATATGGGCTAATTGTAAAATGAGCCTAAGTCTATATTCAATCCTTGAAAAAATACGAAGCCTAGCTCCCACCAACCACCCATTTAACAAAACATAATAAACAACAACGACAACGACAACAACAACAACAACAACAAAACAACAACAAAACAACAGCGACAACAACAACAACAACGACAACAACGACAACAACAACAACAACAACAACAAAAAAAACAACAACAAAAAATCAACGACTACCATAGTGACAAGAGATTTCCAATGCCATCGACAGACGCGACTTTTATTATACGCCGTGTTAATATACACCGTCAACAAAACGTTCCTAATGTTGTACCGTGGTCGACAGTTAATATACACCGTACAAAAAAACGGTGTACCGCGGTCGACAGTTAATATACACCGTAATTGCGCATGCGCAGTAGACACCAATAGCCAATTTCGAATCACTTTCTACTTTCTGTCAGTGTCTGTCGATATTCCTTACTGGTTAGACCATGGACGCGACACTGGCGACAGAGTTCAACTCTTACGAGGAATTTCAGCGCACAAATACAAAACAATACACACGCACACATACATAACAATATGCCCGTATCTATACAATACACACGCACACATACAATACACACGCACACATACATAACAATGTGCCCGTATCTATACAATACACACGCACACATAGAATAGAGCACACGCACACATACAATACACACGCACACATACAATACACACGCACACATACAATACACACGCACACATACAATACACACGCACACATACAATACACACGCACACGTACATAACAATATGCCCGTATCTATACAATACACACGCACACATACAATACACACGCACACATACATAACAATATGCCCGTATCTATACAATACACACGCACACATACAATACACACGCACACATACAATACACACGCACACATACATAACAATATGCTAGATGTATCTATACAACACACACGCACACATACAATACACACGCACACATACATAACAATATGCCCGTATCTATACAATACACACGCACACATACAATACACACGCACACGTACATAACAATATACACGTTGCAGATTGTCACACGCACACATACAATACACACGCACACATACAATACACACGCACACATACACATACACACGCACACATACTAATATACACGAACAAATACAATACACACGCACACATACAATACACACGACAACACACATACAACAACAAAACACACAAAACACACATACAATACACACGCACACATACACATACACACGACACACGTACACAACAACAACAACAACGTATCTATACAAAAAATCAACACACGTGACACACATACACATCGTACACACGCACACATACGCCGTGTTAATACACACGCACACATACAATACACACGCACACATACACCGTAATTGCGCACACACGCACACGTACATAACAATGTGCCCGTATCCTATACACCATACACACTGGCACACATACAATACACACGCACACATACAATACACACGCACACATACATAACAATAATATGCCCGTATACATACAATACACACGCACACGTACATAACAATGTGCCCGTATCTATACAATACACACGCACACATACAATACACACGCACACATACAATACACACGCACACATACAATACACACGCACACGTACATAACAATAATATGCCCGTATACATACAATACACACGCACACGTACATAACAATAATATGCCCGTATGCATACAATACACACGCACACGTACATAACAATAATATGCCCGTATACATACAATACACACGCACACGTACATAACAATAATATGCCCGTATACATACAATACACACGCACACATACATAACAATAATATGCCCGTATACATACAATACACACGCACATGTACATAACAATAATATGCCCGTATACATACAATACAAATACACACGTACATAACAATAATATGCCCGTATACATACAATACACACGCACACGTACATAACAATAATATGCCCGTATACGTACAATATACAAATACAATACACACGCACACGTACATAACAATAATATGCCCGTATACCTACAATATACAAATACAATACACACGCACACATACATAACAATAATATGCCCGTATACGTACAATATACAATACACACGCACACATACAAAACAATACACACGCATACATACAATATACAACACACAGGCACACATACAAAACGATACGCCCGTATACATACAATACACATGCAATACATACAGACATACGCTCAATAGACCTACATCGCGGAAAATTAGTTGAATCAAAGGTGGTGGTTAGGTGGTTGAATTTATTTTCCTTAAGTATTGAGTGACTTTGGGAGGTAGTGTACAAAATATATTATATTAGGAAATTCCAGTTGGTAGGTGTAGACCTACTGAAAGCCAATGTAGATCAACTGGAATTCAGTATATTCTACCCAATAGATTGAAATTTGGAATAGGGTTAGTGATGGCAGACTTCTTACAAGAAAAAACGTACAAAAAAAACGACGGTCTTTGCACTTGTTTTCTCCATCAGACACTGCTGAATCTGAATGATTGTGGTAGTGGTAGCATAATTGACTGGTGTTTACTATGTTTATGGACCTTTCTTCCGAAGACATCTATTCCGTTGCCCATAGTTCCTCCTTTTTGGAAAATTTCTGTCTGCCAAGGAACACTGTAAATTGCCGTGTACATCAACAGTCGGCCAAGGGACACCGAAAATTACGGTTTACATTATTATTAACTGTCACCCAATGCACACCTTAAATTACGGTGTATATTAACTGTCGACCACGGTACACCGAAAATTACGGTGTATATTAACTGTCGACCACGGTACACCGAAAATTACGGTGTATATTAACTGTCGACCACGGTACACCGAAAATTACGGTGTATATTAACTGTCGACCACGGTACACCGAAAATTACGGTGTATATTAACGCGGCCTTTATTATAAGTCAATAGAAAAGGTGGGTTGGGGGGGGGGGGAGCGACATCTTAACATTATTGAGATTTTAACACGCAGGAAAAAACCTGTCAAGATACATTGTTGTTATCAATTAACAAAAAGAAACACCACACCAACATACACACACACACACACACACACACATACCTACTCACACATTCACATGCACACATACACACACACACCTACACACACGAAAATAAACACACCTACACACACAGACCTACACAAACACACCTACATACACACACCTACATACATACATACACACACACACACACCTACATACACACACCTACATACATACATACACACACACACACACACACACACCTACTCACACATAAAGAATCATAGGCAAGAGAAGTGGAAATTAGAGCCAAGCATTGACGCGAAGTGACTCTTCCTTCCATTCATGACCAAAACTCTAATCGTCCATTACGATTTATCTGTATACTTGACATAATAGAACGTATTTTATGAATATTAACATAATAATAATAATAATAATGATGGTGATACCACCAGTGTGCTAACATATTGGCCTAAGTCAAATTGATTCCTTTTAATACTCCTCATCCTATTATTAGGGTAAACAAAAGGAAAACGTTCACCGAGAGGCATTGCTGACTTCTCATTGACGCGATTGTGAGATCAATGTCCATGTAGCTCTTATCCCGCCAAAAAAAGAGGATTGTTTTGTTGTTATTTGTTTGGGGATGAGGGGGGAGGGGGTTTAACTTTTCGCAACCATCCATCAAGACTAATGCGAAAATGCTAGCACACTGACCATATGATATATTGATACAAACTTTTTTCTTTTTTTTATATTTGAAAAAAGACTAATTTCTAGTCTCAACATTCACCACAGTTTGGGTGTGGATAAAAAGGAAAATGGGGGATGGGGGGGGGGGGGGGGGGGCTCATTTGGTTTTGATTTTTTGTTGTTGAGGGGGGGGTTGTTTTGTTTTGCTTTATTTGCTCTTCTTGAAAGAACACTATCGCGGTCATTCTATCATGTCAAGTATAAAGATAAATCGTAATGGATAATAAGAGTGAGCATAAAATGTGTGGAAGCAAAGCTAAGATGGTTAGCAATAATAATACCAAAAAAAAGGCAGCCGTGTTTTAATCTATTATTTATCAAGACAACACAGAATCCCTCTGTGTTGACATAGCCAAACGACACTGACTGTGTAGTGCAGTACACCATTCATTTCTAGTTACAATACAGGCATAGCCAAACGACATTGACAGTGTAGTGCAGTACACCATTCATTTCTAGTTACAATACAGGCATAGCCAAACGACATTGACAGTGTAGTGCAGTACAACATTCATTTCTAGTTACAATACAGGCATTGCCAAACGACATTGACAGTGTAGCGCAGTACAATATTCATTTCTAGTTACAATACAGGCATAGCCAAACGACATTGACAGTGTAGTGCAGTACACCATTCATTTCTAGTTACAATACAGGCATAGCCAAACGACATTGACAGTGTAGTGCAGTACACCATTCATTTCTAGTTACAATACAGGCATACAATTGACAGGCATTCATTTCTAGTTACAATACAGGCATAGCCAAACGACATTGACAGTGTAGTGCAGTACAACATTCATTTCTAGTTACAATACACTCGTACGGGGCAAGGCACATGTATGGAAAGTACAAAAACGTTGTGCGAGAAAAATACCTGGTTGAGTTTCCGTTCCATTATTATACATTACAGGCATTTGTGGTTATTAAAATCTTATCCCGTCCACCATATGCGGTGATCCCAGGTAAGGGAAAGTGGGAACGTAGAGAAGTTGCACCTAACAGGGCAATCAACATAATGAGCAAGAAAATGTTTCAAAGGAAAAGTAGGAATACCTTACAAGGTCTTTTTGACTTTGAGAATATCTCACAACCTCAGTCCACAAATGTCATAGAAACATTCAAAAGATAACTTTTAATACAATTTTTGTATTGGCAGTGGTAACAGATCTCTTGAAATGATAACAGTGGTTCTTAAGCTTGTTG
This sequence comes from Doris montereyensis, assembly GCA_037039925.1. Classification (NCBI taxonomy): domain Eukaryota; kingdom Metazoa; phylum Mollusca; class Gastropoda; order Nudibranchia; family Dorididae; genus Doris; species Doris montereyensis. Next base: position 195,128 of record JAXRKP010000568.1, read on the forward strand.
CAGGTACCGAATCCCGCAAGTTTCAGTTGTGCTTTCACCGAACCCTTCGTAATTGGAAAGATACAATATAACACACACACACACACACACACAGACACACACACACACACACACAGTGTGTGTTTCTTGACTTCCACCGATTCAAGCAACAATCATTATCAGGTATGATAGTGACATGTACTTGTAAAGAAAACACGCGTGACATTTGAAGGGGTCATTTCAATAGGGTGCCTATGTCACAATTACGTCATTTAGAGAAAAAAAGCCAGACCACGGACTTTGGCACCGTTGGCTTTGGGAATTCCAAGTGTCCAACGGCTATAACGTGATGTCTTTTCATCATATCATTTTCACACTTTTCAGGAGGTACGATTTCCGTTTATTCCCTAAGATTATCTCTCTGTCTCTGGACATAGGCGCCCTACTGAACTGATCCTTTCGTTTGAAGGAGAAATCTAACATTTCACGAAATTGTCACAAACAAGTAAGGACTGAGAAACTAAGCACATAAATATGCACATGATATTTGGTAGCACTCTTCCAAGGGATGGATTCATTTTGATGCACACAAAAACGCATTAGGTTACGAGAGCGATGGTTTGCTCAAAAGACAATAACGCCATGTAGAAACAATGATTATTAAAAGTATTTTGAGATTAAGACTGATATCGTGAGCTTCGTCTTCACGAAACTTAGACCGGAAAAAATCGTCCATGAAGTGAATACGGAATCTGTGTTGGAACTCTAGCTTGGTTAACGACGCTCAAGTTTCTTGCATCTAGCATTACTAGGTACGATGCCTGTTCAGCTCCCCGCAAGACCGGCACAAATAAGATGCCATCGTCTTCATCAACCGCCCCAGGTGCCGCCACAAACCAGGGCTCTGCCGGGTATTGTCTGGGCACGTACCACACCCTGTCTCCAAGTCCCGCGTGACAAACATCTTTCTTGACAATCGCTACGTCACTCAGTGTCACGTTGTCTATCCTCACAGCGACGCCATAGACGAAACAGTAATGTTTGGACCGATACGCTTCATTGATTACAGGCATGTCTAGAGTGGAAGCGATGCTTGGATTAGGCCGCGAGTCAACGTCGACCAGGGTGGCTGTTTTATTGGTCATGTTGATGGTGATGCGCTTGAGTTTAGCCCGGTCAGCATATTTGTTTCTTTTGACAGGATCTCTGAGTATATCCAGCTGGAGGAGTTTGACAAAGTCGGGGTTTGGGTAGGAGCAAATGTCCATGACGACATTGCCGTCCGTGTCGTCGTAAGCATTGACGTGGTGCATTGTGAACGTGTTGGCGATGGCAATCGTGTCCACTGTCCTGGTCTTCAGGTTGATTACGTACAGCCTGGACGGTTTGTCGCCGTACCAATCCAAGCAGGAAAACGGTTGGGCATAGCGGGCCATACACATGACGTCAACGTAGAAAGGACTGGCTAGAAGGACGGCTTTGGTTTGCGTGACGGAGAACGAATGCATGTAAGGAACTCTGTCTACGGACCACTGCGCCACGATGTTCCGTCGTTTGAGAGACTTGATGCGAACGAGACTCAACCTGTTGGTCTCCCAAGGAAGAACCGCCACGCTAGCAAGGTAAGTCAGATGATTGTTTTTACCGACTTCAGGCAGAGGGTGAGCAGAGGAGAGGAGATTGAAACCCAGACCACCAGTATTCGACAGTCTCGGTGCATGTTTTTTCCCTCTCTTTTTGACTTTGGGAACTATTTGAGACTTTGTCGAAAGCTTGAGGATTGAAATTTTGTACATAATCCAATAGTCGCTAAGGGCAGCGTATTCTTTTCGCTTTGTCATAGGATTTGTGAATTCGTAAACGTTGATATTCATATTATCGATACCTCGAATGAGACACTTAAGCCTTTCGTACAAGTCAAAAGGAGGAGAAACCGTTTCAAAAAAGGAGGTAAGGTGCTATGCTTTTCGATTTCATGGAATCTTTGTAAAAGCTGGACCTTATGAAGCGAGTGGAGAAGACAGCGGTACCATTGCCGAAAAAGTGCCAACTGGACAATTTAGCGAATCCGTCGAATGCATGTACGAAAGAGCGATCGCCATTTTCAAAGATGCCCAGACCGTTTCGTACCTATGGAAGAAAACAAAAAACAAACAACAAGTGAATAAACAAAACGTCGTTAAAAGGTCATAACATGGCAAAAATACATTCTGTGCGTTTGATTCTATTTAATTTGATTGACCCACGTCCACAACTACGGTGATCTCGTGGCTTTGTTTTGGTAAGATTATTCATTTTGTCCGGACTGCCCAGTACACAGCCAAGGGAACCTGAACACACACGACACGAGGTGTTGTGATCTGTGCAGGTGACCTCGTGTGTATCATCACCTGGTCCGTTCACGAGTTCTAGTATAATTATGTAATACGGTTATAAATAGCCATGCCTTTTTTTCTTTTCTTTTTGTATCTTTCATTGAAATTTCCCGTGTCACCCATATGCGGTGATCTCATGTTGAATTAAAACGAAAAAGCAAGACGAAAGATAAATAAAAGAGGGAATGGAAAGAAGTAGGACATAACAGCACCGCCCACCAACTCTCTCACCTAACCATAACAACCGTAGACAAGAAGTAAGTGTCGCATCAGTGAAGAGTTTAATCTGGACTAAAACATTGGTTGGTAAGAGGTGAAAATCCACAACTATGTAACGATGTTATTGTGTGAAAACTCACAACTATGTAATGATGTCATTATGTGAAAACTCACAACTATGTAATGATGTTATTGTGTGAAAACTCACAACTACATAACGATGTTATTGTGAGAAAACTCACAACTACGTAATGATGCTATTGTGTGAAAACTCACAACTATGCAACAATGTTATTGTGTGAAAACTCACAAGAATGCAACGATGTTATTGTGTGAAAACTTACAATTATGTAATGATGTTATTATGTGAAAACTCACAACTCTGCAACGATGTTATTATGTGAAAACTCACAACTATGTAATAATGTTATTGTGTGAAAACTCACAACTACGTAATGATGTTATTATGTGAAAACTCACAACTACGTAACGATGTTATTTTGTGAAAACTCACAACTATGTAATGATGTTATTGTGTGAAAACTCACAACTACATAGCGATGTTATTGTATGAAAACTCACAACTACGTAATGATGTTATTGTGTGAAAACTCACAACTACGTAACGATGTTATTGTATGAAAACTCACAACTACAGAACGATGTTATTATGTGAAAACTACGTAATGATGTTATTATGTGAAAACTCACAACTATGTAATGATGTTATTGTGTGAAAACTCACAACTATGTAATGATGTTATTATGTGAAACGTCACAAGTATGTAATGATGTTATTGTGTGAAAACTCACAACTACATAACATTGTTATTGTGTGAAAACTCACAACTACGTAATGATGTTATTGTGTGAAAACTCACAACTACATAACGATGTTATTGTGTGAAAACTCACAACTATGCAACGATGTTATTGTGTGAAAACTGACAAGTATGTAATGATGTTATTGTGTGAAAACTCACAACTACGTAATGATGTTATTGTGTGAAAACTCACAACTATGCAACGATGTTATTATGTGAAAACTCACAACTACATAACGATGTTATTGTGTGAAAACTCACAACTACGTAACGATGTTATTGTGTGAAAACTCACAAGTACGTAATGCTGTTATTGTATGAAAACTCACAACTACATAACGATGTTATTGTATGAAAACTCACAACTACGTAATGATGTTATTGTGTGAAAACTCACAACTACGTAATGATGTTATTGTGTGCAAACTCACGACTATGCAACGATGTTACTGAAAACTGCAGTACGATGTTATTGTGTGAAAACTCACAAGCCGTAATGATGTTATTGTGTGAAAACACACACCTACGTAATGATGTTATTGTGTGAAAACAACACCTACGTAATGATGTTATTGTGTGAAAAAACACCTACGTAATGATGTTATTGTGTGAAAACTCACAAGTACGTAATGATGTTATTGTGTAATGATGTTATTGTGTGAAAACACACACCTACGTAATGATGTTATTGTGTGAAAACACACACCTACGTAATGATGTTATTGTGTGAAAACACACACCTACGTAATGATGTTATTATGAAAACACACACCTACGTAATGATGTTATTGCTATCATATTCATCTTATAACGAACAAGCATGGCCGTAAATAATGCTGGATTATGATATGTGCTTATTATGAAGCTCGGTCTCTTGAACTTTTACTACGGTTAACTCAAAAACCACTGTGGCGGTTACGGCTGATATCAGATATGATTATTAGATACAATTAGCACTCGATACTGAAGTTACCCGAGCTTTTTACATAGTACTCGATGCTGAAGTTATGCGGGCAATGTCAAGTAATGACTGTAAATCGAGAAATTAGATCTAGTAACGATAAAAAGTTTCGTGGATCGCAGGCGAAACAAATTCTCCAATCAATTAAAATACTGACTTGATCCAAGAGTTGTTTTTCACTAAAGCAGGCTGTTTGAAATGTACATGTGAAATATGGCCTTTGTGGATGCAGTGGTTCCTGTGTTATAACCGGTAACTGTTGTACAGACGTTCACTTTCAATTAATATAGATTAATTGTTTGTTTTAAGAATAAATCAATGGAAATAAATAACTAAAAAACTGCGTACTGTAAGTGTAGATCATTTACATGTAAATAATTATATTTCAATACCACATTGCACTGCACATGCACTGTGCCCATTACAGCTAGATTAACTTCCTTTAAGGCTCATACAGCCCATGCAGCCCATACAGCCCATACAGCTCATACAGTCCATACAGTCCATACAGCCCATACAGCCTGTACAGCCCATACAGCCCATACAGTCCATACAGCCCATACAGCCCATACAGTCCATACAGCCCATACAGTCCATACAACCCATACAGTCCATACAGCCCATACAGTCCATACAGCCCATACAGTCCATACACAGTCCATACAGTCCATACAACCCATACAACCCATACAGTCCATACAGTCCATACAGTCCATACAGTCCATACAACCCATACAGCCCATACAGTCCATACAGTCCATAGAACCCATACAGCCCATACAGCCCATACAGTCCATACAACCCATACAACCCATACAGTCCATACAGTCCATACAGTCCATACAACCCATACAGTCCATACAGACCCATACAGTCCATACAGTCCATACAGTCCATACAGTCCCATACAGTCCATACAGTCCACAACCCATACAGTCCATACAGTCCATACAGTCCATACAGTCCATACAGTCCATACACCCATACACCCATACAGTCCATACAGTCCATACAGTCCATACAGACCATACAGTCCATACAGTCCATACAGTCCATACAACCCATACAGTCCATACAACCAACAGTCCATACAGTCCATACAGACCATACAGTCCATACAGACCATACAGTCCATACAGTCCATACAGTCCATACAGTCCATACAGTCCATACAACCCATACAGTCCATACAGTCCATACAGTCCATACAGTCCATACAGTCCATACAGTCCATACAGTCCATACAACCCATACAGTCCATACAGTCCATACAGTCCATACAGACCATACAGTCCATACAGTCCATACAGTCCATACAACCCATACAGTCCATACAACAACCCATACAGTCCATACAGACCATACAGTCCATACAGACCATACAGTCCATACAGTCCATACAGTCCATACAACCCATACAGCCCATACAGTCCATACAGTCCATACAGTCCATACAGTCCATACAACAGTCCATACAGCCCATACAGTCCATACAGTCCATAGAACCCATACAACCCATACAGTCCATACAGTCCATACAACCCAACAGTCCATACAGTCCATACAGTCCATACAACCCATACAGTCCCTTACAGTCCATAGTCCAACCCATACAGTCCATACAGTCCATACAACCCATACAGTCCATACAGACCATACAGTCCATACAGTCCATACTACAGTCCATACAGTCCATACAACCCATACAGTCCATACAGTCCATACAAGTCCATACAGTCCCATACAGTCCATACAACCCATACAGTCCATACAGTCCATACAACCATACAGTCCATACAGTCCATACAACCCATACAGTCCATACAGTCCCATACTGTCATACAGTCCATACAACCCATACAGTCCATACAACCCATACAGTCCATACAGTCCATACAACCCATACAGTCCATACAACCCATACAGCCCATACAGTCCATACAGTCCATACAGTCCATACAGTCCATACAGTCCATACAACCCATACAGTCCATACATTCCATAGAGCCCATACAGTCCATACAGTCCATACAGCCCATACAGTCCATACAGTCCATACAGTCCATACAACCCATACAGTCCATACAACCCATACAGTCCATACAGTACAGTCCATACAGTCCATACAGTCCATACAACCCATACAGTCCATACAGTCCATACAGTCCATACAGTCCATACAGTCCCAGTCCATACAACCCATACAGTCCATACAGCCCATACAGTCCATACAGTCCATACAGTCCATACAACCCATACAACCCATACAGTCCATACAGTCCATAGAACCCATACAACCCATACAGTCCATAGAACCCATACAACCCAACCCATACAGCCCATACAACCCATACAGTCCATACAACCCATACAACCCATACAGTCCATACAGTCCATACAGTCCAACCCATACAGTCCATACAGACCATACAGCCCATACAGACCATACAGTCCATACAGCCCATACAGTCCATACAGCCCATACAGACCATACAGTCCATACAGTCCATACAGTCCATACAGTCCATACAACCCATACAGTCCATACAGTCCATACAGTCCATACAGCCCATACAGTCCATACAGTCCATACATTCCATAGAGCCCATACAGTCCATACAGTCCATAGAACCCATACAGCCCATACAGCCCATACAGCCCATAGAGCCCATACATCCCATACAACCCATACAGTCCATACAGTCCATACAGTCCATACAGTCCATACAGTCCATACAGCCCATACAGTCCATACATTCCATACAACCCATACAGTCCATACATCCCATACAACCCATACAGTCCATACAGTCCATACAGTCCATACAGTCCATACAACCCATACAGTCCATAGAGCCCATACAACCCATACAACCCATACAGTCCATACAGTCCATACAGCCCATACAGCCCATACAGTCCATACAACCCATACAGTCCATACAGTCCATACAACCCACAAAGTCCATACAACCCATACAGTCCATACAGTCCATACAGTCCATACAACCCATACAACCCATACAGCCCATACAGTCCATACAACCCATACAGTCCATACAGCCCATACAGTCCATACAGCCCATACAGTCCATACAGTCCATACATTCCATACAGCCCATACAGTCCATACAGTCCATAGAACCCATACAGCCCATACAGCCCATACAGCCCATACAGCCCATAGAGCCCATACAACCCATACAACCCATACAGTCCATACAGTCCATACAGCCCATACAGCCCATACAGCACATACAGCTCATACAGCCCATACAGCCCATACAACCCATAGAGCCCCTAAAGCCCATACAACCCATACAGTCCATACAGCCCATACAGTCCATACAGCCCATACAGCCCACACAGCCCATACAGCCCATAGAGCCCCTATAGCCCATACAACCCATACAGTCCATACAGCCCATACAGTCCATACAGCCCATACAGCCCACACAGTCCATACAGCCCATAGAGCCCATACAGTCCATTATAGCCCATACAACCCATACAGTCGATACAGCCCATACAGTCCATACAGCCCATACAGCCCATACAACCCATAGAGCCCATACAACCCATAGAGCCCCTATAGCCCATACAACCCATACAGTCCATACAGCCCATACAGCCCATACAGTCCATACAGTCCATACAGCCCATAGAGCCCATAAAACCCATACAGTCCACACAGCCCATACAGCCCCTATAGCCAATACAACCCATACAGCCCATACAGCCCCTATAGCCCATACAACCCATACAGTCCATACAGTCCATACAGCCCCTATAGCCCATACAACCCATACAGTCCATACAGCCCATACAGCCCATACAACCCATACAGTCCACACAGCCCATACAGCCCATACAGCCCATACAGCCCATACAACCCATAGAGCCCCTATAGCCCATACAACCCATACAGTCCATACAGCCCATACAGTCCATACAGCCCATACAGCCCACACAGCCCATACAGCCCATAGAGCCCTTATAGCCCATACAACCCATACAGTCCATACAGCCCATACAGCCCATAGAGCCCATGCAGTCCATACAACCCATAGAGCCCCTATAGCCCATACAACCCATACAGTTCATACAGCCCATACAGCCCCCACAGGCCATACAGCCCATAGAGCCCCTATAGCCCATACAACCCATACAGTCCATACAGCCCATACAGCCCATAGAGCCCCTATAGCCCATACAACCCATACAGTCCATACAGCCCATACAACCCATAGAGCCCCTATAGCCCATACAACCCATACAGTCGATACAGCCCATACAGCCCATACAGCCCATAGAGCCCCTATAGCCCATACAGCCCATACAGCCCATACAGCCCATACAGCCCATACAGCCCATAGAGCCCCTATAGCCCATACAACCCATACAGCCCATACAGCCCATACAGCCCATACAGCCCATACAGCCCATACAGCCCATAGAGCCCCTATAGCCCATACAACCCATACAGCCCATACAGCCCATAGAGCCCATACAGCCCATACAGCCCATACAGCCCATACAGCCCATACAGCCCATACAGCCCATAGAGCCCATACAGTCCATACATTCCATACAGTCCATACAGCCCATGCAGCCCATAGAGGCCATAGAGCCCCTATAGCCCATACACCCCATACAGCTCATACAGCCCATACAGCCCATACAGCACATACAGTTCATACATCCCATACAGTCCATACAGCCCATACAGCCCATACAGCCCATAGAGCCCATACAGTCCATACAGTCCATACAGCCCATGCAGCTCATAGAGGCCATAGAGCCCCTATAGCCCATACAACCCATACAGCTCATACAGCCCATACAGCCCATACAGCCCATACAGCTCACACAGCTCATACATCCCATACAGCCCATACAGCTCATACAGCCCATACAGCTCATACAGCCCATACAGCCCATACAGCTCATACAGCCCATATAGCCCATACAGCCCATACAGCCCATACAGCCCATACAGCCCACACAGCCCATACAGCTCATACAGCCCATACAGTTCATACAGCCCATATAGCCCATACATCCCATACAGCCCATACAGCTCATACAGCCCATACAGCTCATATAGCCCATACAGCTCATACAGCCCATATAGCCCATACATCCCATACAGCCCATACTGCCCATACAGCCCATACAGCCCATACAGCCCATACAGCTCATACAGCCCATACAGTCCATACAGCCCATACAGCCCATACAACCCATACAGCTCATACAGTTCATACATCCCATACAGCCCATACAGCTCATACAGCCCGTACAGCCCATACAGCCCATACAGCCCATACAGCTCATACAGTTCATACAGCCCATACAGCCCATACAGCACATACAGCTCATACAGCCCATACAGTCCATACAGCTCATACAGGTCATACAGCCAATACAGCCCATACAGCCCATATAGCCCATACAGCCCATATAGTCCATACAGCCCATACAGCCCAAACAGCTCATGCAGCCCATACAGTCCATACAGCCCATACAGCCCATACAGCCCATACAGCTCATGCAGCCCATGCAGTCCATACAGCCCATACAGCCCATACAGTCCATACAGCCCATACAGCCCATACAGCCCATACAGCCCATACAGTCCATACAGCCCATACAGTCCATACAGTCCATACAGCCCATACAGTCCATACAGCCCATACAGCCCATACAGCCCATACAGCCCATACAGCCCATACAGTCCATACAGCCCATACAGCCGATACAGCTCATACAGCCCATGCAGCTCATACAGCCCATACAGCCCATACAGCCCATACAGTCCATACAGCCCATACAGTCCATACAGTCCATACAGCCCATACAGTCCATACAGTCCATACATCCCATACAGTCCATACATCCCATACAGTCCATACATCCCATACAGCTCATACAGGCCATACAGCCCATACAGCCCATACACATCCCATACAGGCCATACATCCCATACAGCCCATACATCCCATACAGTCCATACATCCCATACAGGCCATACAGCCCATACAGCCCATACATCCCATACAGTCCATACATCCCATACAGCCCATACAGTCCATACAGTCCATACATCCCATACAGCCCATACAGCCCATACAGTCCATACAGTCCATACAGCTCATACAGTCCATACATCCCATACAGTCCATACATCCCATACAGGCCATACAACCCATACAGCCCATACATCCCATACAGTCCATACATCCCATACAGCCCATACAGTCCATACAGTCCATACATCCCATACAGCCCATACAGTCCATACAGCCCATACAGTCCATACAGCCCATACAGGCCATACAGGCCATACAGCCCATACAGTCCATACAGTCCATACAGTCCATACATCCCATACAGGCCATACAGTCCATACAGTCCATACAGGCCATACAGTCCATACAGTCCATACAGTCCATACAGCTCATACAGTCCATACATCCCATACAGTCCATACAGGCCATACATCCCATACAGGCCATACAGTCCATACAGTCCATACAGGCCATACAGTCCATACAGTCCATACATCCCATACAGGCCATACAATCCATACAGTCCATACAGGCCATACAGTCCATACAGTCCATACAGTCCATACATCCCATACAGTCCATACAGTCCATACAGGCCATACAGTCCATACAGTCCATACAGTCCATACAGTCCATACAGGCCATACAGGCCATACATCCCATACAGCCCATACAGTCCATACAGCCCATACATCCCATACAGTCCATACAGTCCATACATCTCATACAGGCTGGGCTCTTCCCAGTTTCTAATGCGTGAAGTGAAACATGTAATTATTGTAATAATTGTAATAATCGTAATAATAATGACCCTCTCTACAGGTTTTACTTCAAAGCTGTTGTTGGTACCCATTTGCACTTGGATCGAGTGGGGAAAATGCGTGTTAAGTGTCTTTCCCAAGGAAAACACAACGTGGGAGCTAACATTGCTAGTATTGGAATCCGAGACCTCATAATTACGAGTCCAGCAGTTTAACCTCTAGGGCCATCGACGTCACCTATTTCACAGTAATCTCAAAACATAAAGAATGCTAAAAAATAGTAATCCCAATGTTTAAAACATATAGAGTGCTAAAAACTGTAATCCCAATGTTTAAAACATATAAAGTACTAAAAGCATTAATCCCAATGTTTAAAACAAAACATATAGAATGCTAAAAAACAGTAATCCCAATGTTCAAAACAACACATATAGAATGCTAAAAAAAAAGTAATTCCCAATGTTTAAAACAAAACATATAGAATGTTAGAAAACAGTAATCCCAATGTTTAAAACAAAACATATAGAATGCTAAAAAACAGTAATCCCAATGTTTAAAGCATATAGAATGTTAAAAAATAGTAATCCCAATGTTTAAAGCATATAGAATGTTAAAAAACAGTAGTCCCAATGTTGACAACAGATAGAAGGCTAAAAAACAGTAATCCCAATGTTTAAAAAATATAGTATGCTAAAAAACAGTAATCCCAATGTTTAAAACATATAGAATGCTAAAAAACAGTAATCCCAATGTTTAAAACAAAACATATAGAATGCTAAAAATCAGTAATCCCAATGTTTAAAAGAAAACATATAGAATGCTAAAAAACAGTAATCCCAATGTAAAACAAAAGGTATAGAATGCTAAAAACAGTAATACCAAAGTTTAAAACAAAACATATAGAATGCTAAAAAATAGTAATCCTAATGTTTAAAACAAAACATATAGAATGCTGAAAACAGTAATCCCAATGTTTAAACAAAACATATAGAATGTTAAAAAACAGTAATCCCAATGTTTAAAACAAAACATATAGAATGCTAAAAAACAGTTTTCACAATGTTTAAAACAAAACATATAGAATGCTAAAAAACAGTAATCCTAATGTTTAAAACAAAACATATAGAATGCTGAAAAACAGTAATCCCAATGTTTAAAACAAAACATATATAGAATGCTAAAAAATAGTAATCCTAATGTTAAAAGCATATAGAATGCTAAAAACAGTAATCCCAATGTTGAAACCATATAGAATGCTAAAAAACAGTAATCCCAATGTTGAAAGCATATAGAATGCTAAAAAACAGTAATCCTGATGTTGAAAACATATAGAATGCTAAAAACAGTAATTCTAATGTTAAAAGCATATAGAATGCTAAAAAACAGTAATCCTAATTTTGAAAACATATAGAATGCCAAAAAAAACCCCAGTAATCCCAATGTTGAAAGCATATAGAATGCTAAAAAACAGTAATCCCAATGTTGAAAGCATATAGAATGCTAAAAAACAGTAATCCCAATGTTGAAAGCATATAGAATGCTAAAAAACAGTAATCCCAATGTTGAAAGCATATAGAATGCTAAAAAACAGTAATCCCAATGTTTAAAACTTATAGAATGCTAAAAAACAGTAATCCTAATGTTTAAAACATAGAATGCTAAAAAACAGTAATCCCAACGGTGAAAACATATACAGTGTAAATTTTTGCCTTGATTGATACTTCCTTTCATTCATTTTCTATTATTTTTTCTTTCTAAACACAGTGAGATATATATCTAGTCTTACATTTATCCTATTTTTTCGTTCTTGTTTCCCATACACACACCCATCTCTGTCCCTTTCTTTCTTCCCTACCTTTTTTCTTCCCTCCCTCCCTCCCTCTCTCTCTCTCTCTCTCTCTCTCTCTCTCTCTCTCTCTCTCTCTCTCTCTCTCTCTCTCTCTCTCTCTCTCTCTCTCTCTCTCTCTCTCTCTCTCTCTCTCTCTATTTTCCTCTTTCTCTCTATCTCCTTCTCACCTTTTATTACTTACTTATTTTCATACTTCATTTCATTCTAGATCTGACGCTACCATTCTCGCTCATTCTTCACATCCCCCTCTACTACGTTTCTTATCATCACAGTCTTTTTCTTTCTTTCTTTCTCCTTTCTGTTTTTCTTCTGACATCACATTGTGTGATGCCTGAGGTAGTACTTAGATCTAGATTCTAGATATTTCTCGTTTGTTGTCTGACGAAGGGTTATACCCGAAACGTCACGTCTTTGTTCTGTCTTTATTAGTTGAGTTGTCACTTATTGTCATATTTCGCCTTATTTTCACCTCATAACATATCGTGCATTTTGGGTCTTGCACGGTATCGTACTGGCATAATTTATTGTAGTATCGTACTCATATAATGCCTCATTGTATCGTATCAGTATAAAGGAAGTCCATAACGGTATCGCAGTAGTATAATGGTATCGTACCAGTCATACTTAGGCTTGCTGTCCAGTGTCTCTCTTCTTGTTGTTGTGGACGCATTGTTACGTGCAAGTACAACCCAAGAAAGAACACAAACGCGCCAAAAACAATTAGTTGGCCTCCAATGAAATGAAATGAAATGAGCAGAAACTAAATAAAAACAATTAGTTGGCCTCCAATGAAATGAAATGAGCAGAAACTAAATAAAAACAATTAGTTTGCCTCCAATGAAATGAAATGAGCAGAAACTAAATAAAAAAGTAAAAATTGTTTCTACCATAACAGAAATAATAATAATATAGCAGCCTTAATCCATTAAAATTTTTGCTCTAGGGTGAAATGACATGAAAACTAAAATTAACGATTAAAGAACTGATACTTTACAAGGATTCCTTTCAGCCATGACGGGAGCTGTTTGGAAAAGTAGATGGGTACATTTCTCATTTCTTCACGATTTGACTTGAAATACAATGCGAAGTCATCGCCATTTCCCTGTGTTGTGTCGTTGAACACCAAAAGTGAACCACCAAATGTTCGCACTTGTACACACACTAGCACTGCTAACAGTAGCAACATAGCACCGGAAGTAGCACTGAAGGGCGCTCTGACCCCGAAGTACATTTCAGCTTTGTTGAGGATTGATCTGAAAAGAAAAAATTGGGTTGGGGTTGGTTTTGATATAAGAACAAAAAATAGGATATGTGAAATGTACGCTTGTTTCTTTGCTCTTTTCAATGTAAGTAAATCCCGTGTACCATATGCGGTGATCTCGAGATGAATTAAAAGGAAACAGCAAGATGAAAGTCATGTACAACAGGGACAGGAAAGAAGTAAGACCTATCAGCAGCGCTCGTCAAACGCCCACATGCAAGCTGGCACTGGCACCAGTCTCAGTTACAAACACGGCCTATTAATACACGTTTTGTTTAAAAATAAGACACTTTCGGTGAGGAATAGAGAGCGAGTACCACAATGGCTTGAACCTACTTGAAGTCACAAAAAGCACAACATAACTTCAGACTCATAGAGACAGAATAAAGCCACCAATGATGATTCATTTTGTACACACACTAGCACCAATGATGATTCATTTTGTACACACACTAGCACTGCTAACAGTAGCAACATAGCACCGGAAGTAGCACTGAAGGGCGCTCTGACCCCGAAGTACATTTCAGCTTTGTTGAGGATTGATCTGAAAAAAAAAATTGGGTTGGGGTTGGTTTGCCGTTTGAAGGAGGCTTGTAGACTAAAGTTCCTTCTCGGCCATTACGGCCCATAGAGCCAGAGATTGTACTGGTTTCTATAGCGTGAATTAGAACAGGCGATAATAGTCACCTTCTGGACAGGACACTAGTCTGACGCAGGTTTTTACTCCCAGGCCAGTGCCTATACCCATTTTCACTTCGATCGAGTGTGTGTGTGTGTGTGTGTGTGTGGGGGTGTTAAGTGTCTTTCTTAAGGAACACAACGTAGCTTTGCTAGGACTTGAACCAGTCACGGCAATGTGACCCCTAGTCTGGCTGCCGTTGTAAAAACCGATTTGCTGATATCTTGTGGTGTTCCACCAAAGTCACAAATAGCACTCACGTGACCTGGCCTTTTGTCCAGTCCCCATTCACCTAACACGCCAAAACTTTCGCCTGTGATACTGTCCGGCCCAGTTGCATTCTCTCTTTTCAATTGGCCTACAGTATTTCTAACTTCGCCTGTGATACTGTCCGGCCCAGTTGCGTTCTCTCCTTTTTGGCCTACAGCATTTCTAACTTCGCCTGCCTACAGCATTTCTACAGCATTTCTAACTTCGCCTGTGATACTGTCCGGCCCCGCATTCTCTCTTTTCATTTTGTTGCATTCTCTCTTTTCAATTTGCCTACAGCATTTCTAACTTCGCCTGTGATACTGTCCGGCCCAGTTGCATTCTCTCTTTTCAATTTGCCTACAGCATTTCTAACTTCGCCTGTGATACTGTCCGGCCCAGTTGCGTTCTCTCTTTTCAATTTGCCTACAGCATTTCTAACTTCGCCTGTGATACTGTCCGGCCCAGTTGCATTCTCTCTTTTCAATTTGCCTACAGCATTTCTAACTTCGCCTGTGATACTGTCCGGCCCAGTTGCGTTCTCTCTTTTCAATTTGCCTACAGCATTTCTAACTTCGCCTGTTACTGTCCGGCCCAGTTGCATTCTCTCTGTTCATTTGGCCTACAGCATTTCAGTTGCATTCTCTCTTTTCAATTTGCCTACAGCATTTCAGTTGCATTCTCTCTTTTCATTTTGCCTACAGCATTTCAGTTGCATTCTCTCTTTTCAATTTGCCTACAGCATTTCAGTTGCATTCTCTCTTTTCAATTTGCCTACAGCATTTCAGTTGCATTCTCTATTTTCAATTTGCCTACAGCATTTCAATTGCATTCTCTCTTTTCAATTTGCCTACAGCATTTCAGTTGCATTCTCTCTTTTCATTTGGCCTACAGCATTTCAGTTGCATTCTCTCTGTTCAATTTGCCTACAGCATTTCAGTTGCATTCTCTCTTTTCAATTTGCCTACAGCATTTCAGTTGCATTCTCTCTTTTCAATTTGCCTACAGCATTTCAGTTGCATTCCCTCGTTTCATTTTGTCTACAACATTTCAGTTGCATTCTCTCTTTTGATTTTGCCTACAGCATTTCTAACTTCGCCTGTGATATTGTCCGGCCCAGTTGCATTCTCTCTTTTCAATTGGCCTACAGTATTTCTAACTTCGCCTTTCAATATTGGTGGGCCTTTAAAATTGTTTCGCACTTTTTCTCCCAGGTTTCTCGTCGCGAAAAAAGCTCCTCAATGTATTCAGACCACCGTTCTAAGACATTGTTTCTGTCAATTAGAATCGATACATCTTTTACCTTTATGCAACAACGCTGTCAACACTTCTTTGTTCCACACACTTCGCTTATTTTACCGCGCATGTATTTTGAGTTATGAGTTGAGATCCTACTTTTTACTTCTGTGCACTGACCGTTTTTTCTTGATCTTTCTATTAGTTGTGCTGACCGTTTTTTTAAATCTTTCTATTAGTTGTGCTGACTGTTTTTTTCATGATCTTTCTATTAGTTGTGCTGACCGTTTTTTAAATCTTTCTATTAGTTGTGCTGACTGTTTTTTTCATGATCTCTCTATTAGTTGTGCTCACCGTTTTTTAAAATCTTTCTATTAGTTGTGCTGACCGTTTTTTTAAATCTTTCTATTAGTTGTGCTGACCGTTTTTTTAAATCTTTCTATTAGTTGTGCTGACCGTTTTTTTAAATCTTTCTATTAGTTGTGCTGACCGTTTTTTAAATCTTTCTATTAGTTGTGCTGACCGTTTTTTTAAATCTTTCTATTAGTTGTGCTGACCGTTTTTTAAATCTTTTATTAGTTGTGCTGACCGTTTTTTAAAATCTTTCTATTAGTTGTGCTGACCGTTTTTTTAAATCTTTCTATTAGTTGTGCTGACCGTTTTTTAAATCTTTCTATTAGTTGTGCTGACCGTTTTTTTAAATCTTTCTATTAGTTGTGCTGACCGTTTTTTTAAATCTTTCTATTAGTTGTGCTCACCGTTTTTTTAAATCTTTCTATTAGTTGTGCTGGCCGTTTTTTAAAATCTTTCTATTAGTTGTGCTGACCGTTTTTTCTTGATCTTTCTATTAGTTGTGCTGGCCGTTTTTTTCTTGATCTTTCTATTAGTTGTGCTGACCGTTTTTTTCTTGATCTTTCTATTAGTTATGCTGACCGTTTTTTTCTTGATCTTTCTATTAGTTGTGCTGGCCGTTTTTTTCTTGATCTTTCTATTAGTGGTGCTGACCGTTTTTAAAAATCTTTCTATTAGTTGTGCTGACCGTTTTTTTCTTGATCTTTCTATTAGTTGTGCTGGCCGTTTTTTTCTTGATCTTTCTATTAGTTGTGCTGGCCGTTTTTTTTCTTGATCTTTCTATTAGTGGTGCTGACCGTTTTTTTAAATCTTTCTATTAGTTGTGCTGACCGTTTTTTTCTTGATCTTTCTATTAGTTGTGCTGACCGTTTTTTTCTTGATCTTTCTATTAGTGGTGCTGACCGTTTTTTTTAAATCTTTCTATTAGTTGTGCTGACCGTTTTTTCTTGATCTTTCTATTAGTTGTGCTGACCGTTTTTTTCTTGATCTTTCTATTAGTTGTGCTGACCGTTTTTTTCTTGATCTTTCTATTAGTTGTGCTGACCGTTTTTTCTTGATCTTTCTATTAGTTGTGCTGACCGTTTTTTTCTTGATCTCTCTATTAGTTATGCTCAACGTTTTTTTCTTGATCTTTCTATTAGTTGTGCTGACCGTTTTTCTTGATCTTTCTATTAGTTGTGCTGGCCGTTTTTTAAAATCTTTCTATTAGTTGTGCTGACCGTTTTTTCTTGATCTTTCTATTAGTTGTGCTGACCGTTTTTTTAAATCTTTCTATTAGTTGTGCTGACCGTTTTTT
Source organism: Doris montereyensis (assembly GCA_037039925.1). Taxonomy (NCBI): domain Eukaryota; kingdom Metazoa; phylum Mollusca; class Gastropoda; order Nudibranchia; family Dorididae; genus Doris; species Doris montereyensis. Next base: position 213,240 of record JAXRKP010000568.1, read on the forward strand.
TAAATCTTTCTATTAGTTGTGCTGACCGTTTTTTTCTTGATCTTTCTATGAGGAGATTTGTGTTATCACCATCGTTCTTTGCCTTTCTTCTCAATTCCATCGTTTGAAGTATACCTTCTATGATCCACTTCTTGTTTTTTGTGATCTTTTGGTGAAATTGCTGGAAGAGCTTTTTGTATGGATTATAGTATCGATTCCTTCATTTTCACCCATTTGTCTTCTGCTGTGGTTATGTTGTTGAGTGTGCTATCTTTATTTTTTAAGTTCGTCGTTTGAAAGCAGTAGGCCTGCCTGGAATTTAAGTCGTTTCTTGGCTAAAGCTTGACATTGACATGGCTAATGACAGGGACACTCTAGCAGGCATGTGTCAAAGAAAGAAAACTCTACTTCCTTTCCAGCCTAAATAACCAAATAAAAACACACATAAAAACAACATGGACGTCACAAGCAAGTGGTAACAGCGGTCGTCCTTTCTGTAGGAATATATATCACGTGATCTGTGTAACTCGACTGCTGGAGAGAATCAGCGCGGAGCTTCCGTGGTCACAGTCAATGCAACAAGTTGAGATGCTATCCACTAAGGTGGACTGGATGTCTTTCTCATGTCACACTCAATGCAACAAGTTGAGATGCTATCCACTAAGGTGGACTGGATGTCTTTCTCATGTCACACTCAATGCAACAAGTTGAGATGCTATCCCATAAGGTGGACTGGATGTCTTTCTCATGTCACACTCAATGCAACAAGTTGAGATGCAACAAGTTGAGATGCTATCCCAAGTTGAGATGCTATCCCATAAGGTGGACTGGATGTCTTTCTCGTGTCACACTCAATGCAACAAGTTGAGATGCTATCCCATAAGGTGGACTGGATGTCTTTCTCATGTCACACTCAATGCAACAAGTTGAGATGCTATCCCTAAGGTGGACTGGATGTCTTTGTCATGTCACACTCAATGCAACAAGTTGAGATGCTATCCCATAAGGTGGACTGGATGTCTTTCTCATGTCACACTCAATGCAACAAGTTGAGAGTTCCACAAAGGTGGACTGGATGTCTTTCTCATGTCACACTCAATGCAACAAGATGCTATCCACTAAGGTGGACTGGATGTCTTTCTCATGTCACACTCAATGCAACAACGTGGACTGGATGTCTTTCTCATGTCACAGTCAATGCAACAAGTTGAGATGCTATTCACTAAGGTGGACTGGATGTCTTTCTCATGTCACACTCAATGCAACAAGTTGAGATGCTATCCACTAAGGTGGACTGGATCCACTCAATGCAACAAGTTGGACTGGATGTCTTTCTCATGTCACACTCAATCAAGTTGAGATGCTATCTAAGGTGGACACTCACACTCAATGCAACAAGTTGAGATGCTATCCCATAAGGTGGAGATGTCTTTCTCATGTACTCAATGCAACAAGTTGAGATGCTATCCCATAAGGTGGACTGGATGTCTTTTTCTCAATGCAACAAGTTGTCACACTGGACTGGAATGCAACTCAAAAGTTGAGATGCTATCCCATAAGGTGGACTGGATGTCTTTCTCATGTCACACTCAATGCAACAAGTTGAGATGCTATCCACTAAGGTGGACTGGATGTCTTTGTCATGTCACACTCAATGCAACAAGTTGAGATGCTATCCACTAACGTGGACTGGATGTCTTTCTCATGTCACACTCAATGCAACAAGTTGAAATGCTATCCACTAACGTGGACTGGATGTCTTTCTCGTGTCACGTGCTACGGTTCTTCCATATTATATATAAAATAGTGGTAGTGGTGAACTTCAATAAGCTAATTGTAAGAAGTAAAATACCTAAAGTAGAATGGTGGATCTAACGTATAAAATCTACTTGCACTATTGGACAGTGATGTCCCCAAAATAGGAGGTGGGGGGGTGGGGGGGGGCTGTCCAGACGCAAATTGTCTCTCAACCTGCCAACAGTTGAAAAAGTTTCTCGATCCCTTTTGGAGTAAAATCTGCCCCTCTGATCCAGGTAGTTTCCAAGTGGATCGCCATCTAGTCCCAACGGAGACCGACAATAAAAAAGAAGGCCCCATGTGCAGATCACAAATTTCTATGCACGTAATAAAAAAATTCCTTGGCTGTTGACAAGGCAGTCAGAACAATACATTAACCCCCATCAACATCTACGACCACTCAATGGATCTACAGTTTTACAACCTCGTCAATGGCTTTTCGGAAAGTCAAAGAAATGCCCGCTATTTCCCACGTCTGTCACTGTCACGTGGGTAACACATGCGGTCAATATGTAAACAAATCAATCATTGTAAACAAATCAATCATTGTAAACAAATCAATCATTGTAAACAAATCAATCATTGTAAACAAATCAATCATTGTAAACAAATCAATCATTGTAAACAAATCAATCATTGTAAACAAATCAATCATTGTAAACAAATCAATCATTGTAAACAAATCAATCAAATTGTATTGTAAACAAATCAATCATTGTAAACAAATCAATCATCATTGTAAACAAATCAATCATTGTAAACAAATCAATCATTGTAAACAAATCAATCATTGTAAACAAATCAATCATTGTAAACAAACAAAATATAAAACAGCAATACGTGACAGCGCTTTATAATTATCAGCAAAAACATTTGGCGGATATCAACAATGTAACTGGCGACAGTCTTTTGAAATCGTAACGTTTAAAACAAGGATGTCAAAGTATTACTCCTCTAGGCATCGATAAAATGAAGAAAAGAAAAAGAATTGTTTCATGCAAGGATAAACAAACATAAAGGAAGTGGAAGGCAGCCATGAACTCAAAGCAAAAGTCACAGCTCTCGTCGTTAAAAGAAAAAAGAAGAGTCGAACGCTATATGACAAAAAAACACAAAACAAAACAAAAAAGAAATGTCAGAAGGAGCGTTGACGGATTCAAGGCCACATTGGATCACGCACTGCCAGGCAATACCAAAACGCTCCTGTGCAATTTAATTAGATATTCAAAACGAGTCAGAATTAATTCATTAAGGGGGGGGGGGGGGTGGCGGGTTCTGGGAATGCCATTTTTGTTGAAGATTGGATAAAGCTAGTCTATCATACTAGTGGATAGAGCAGTCATAATGATATCATAAAAGAAGCTCAGTATCGATTCTTTGAATTTATACGAATATTTTTAGAAACGATACATGCCTATCTTTCAACACAACTATTATACGATAAAAGTCAGAAATATTATCTAAAGTACGGCAAGTTGGTACTCATTTTGATGATCTATTATGAATATTGCCTTAGATCGCCGGAAAATACGGAACATATTCCGCGCACCTATTATCAATAGGCACCATCTCAAAATGAGTAGAAAGGTGCTGGTGCATTTGAAACAGTGTCGATAAGAAGTAGATGAGAGCCTCTCAAGGTTTTCTTTCTTTCTTTCTTTCTTTACCACCTTCCATTCTACCTTCCGGTGTATGGGTTTTAGATGCTCGAAATGATCATTCTCCAGGCTGCCCGTCCTAACATTTTCTGTTTCCTTCCGTGAAAGTTAAATTTCTTTGCGTTAATGCCTCTTTTATATCTTCTTCACACTTTCTCCGAGGCCTGCCTTTTGGTCTTTTACCTTGAGTTTTAGCACTGTATACTGATTTAGCTATTCTATTGTCATTCATTCTCTTAACATATTGATCAAGGTTTTATGATGTTTTAAAGTATTATACTACTCTTTTCTTAGGCTTATGAGAGAAAAATATATTCAAATAACAGAAAATAAGAGAAAAATACGATTTTCTCAAAATGTCCTTTTTGTTCCTTATTTCCATCTACTTTTTATTCTCAACGTATCTTCATGAAATTTGATACCCCTGCTGAGTGGGGGGGAAAACAAAGAAATGATCAGATGATTTTTAAAAATAATTATGTATTATTGTTTTGGAAAATTTGAATTTTTTGTACAATATTTTTGTATATTATTGGTTGTTCTCAAATGCTATTTTCAAAAATTCATAAAATCAAAACTTACTAATGAAACAAAAATCCGATATTGCATCAAATAAGGTGTATGCCAAGTTTGAAAGAAAGTTGTTTAAAAATGAAAAAGCGTATCCATATTGAACTTGGTGAAATTTGGGGCAAAATCCAAATGCCGTTTCCATGGCCCGAAGCGTGACTAAAAAAACCAAAGACATATTTCAACTCAGTACACCATGCCCATTACACCTATATACAAGTTAAATTGATAGGTATAAACGGAAAACTTCCACTCCA
>JAXRKP010000568.1:227500-242500 GCA_037039925.1 Doris montereyensis
TCTGCTGACCTTTCATATGGACATCGTTTATTGGAGCATATTGGATATAAGAGATTTTTTGTTTCACTCAACAGAATTGTTTCTTTTTAGTTCCATCGGATATAAGAACTTAATTTATTTCCATTAGAACGGAACTGTTTGTCTTTAGTTCCATGGGATATAAGAACAACTCAACATAATTTTGTCTTTTTCCATGGGATATAAGAACATTGGAATTGTTTGTCTTTAGTTCCATGGGATATAAGTACATTGTTTTCACTCAACAGAATTGTTTGTCTTTAGTTCCATGGGATATAAGAACATTGTTTTCACTCAACAGAATTGTTTGTCTTTAGTTCCATGGGATATAAGAACATTGTTTTCACTCAACAGAATTGTTTGTCTTTAGTTCCATGGGATATAAGAACATTGTTTTCACCCAACAGAATTGTTTGTCTTTAGTTCCATGGGATATAAGAACATTGTTTTCACTCAACAGAATTGTTTGTCTTTAGTTCCATGGGATATAAGAACATTGTTTTCACCCAACAGAATTGTTTGTCTTTAGTTCCATGGGATATAAGAACATTGTTTTCACTCAACAGAATTGTTTGTCTTTAGTTCCATCGGATATAAGAACATTGTTTTCACCCAACAGAATTGTTTGTCTTTAGTTCCATGGGATATAAGTACCTTTTTTCCCCTCAACATAATTGTTTGTCTTTAGTTCCATCGGATATAAGAACCTTTTTCCCCCCTCAACAGAATTGTTTGTCTTTAGTTCCATGGGATATAAGTACATTGTTTTCACTCAAAAGAATTGTTTCTCTTTAGTTCCATCGGATATAAGAACCTTTTTTCCCCCTCAACAGAATTGTTTGTCTTTAGTTCCATCGGATATTAGAACATCATATCGGATTTAAGAACACGTTTCATTTCACTCAACAGAATTGTTTGTCTTTAGTTCCATCGGATATAAGAACCTTTTTTTCCCCCTCAACAGAATTGTTTGTCTTTAGTTCCATCGGATATAAGAACCTTTTTTCCCCCTCAACAGAATTGTTTCTCTTTAGTTCCATCGGATATAAGAACCTTTTTCCCCCCTCAACAGAATTGTTTGTCTTTAGTTCCATCGGATATAAGAACATCATATCGGATTTAAGAACACGTTTCATTTCACTCAACAGAATTGTTTGTCTTTAGTTCCATCGGATATAAGAACCTTTTTTCCCCCTCAACAGAATTGTTTGTCTTCAGTTCCATCGGATAAAAGAACATCATATCGGATTTAAGAACACGTTTCATTTCACTCAACAGAATTGTTTGTCTTTAGTTCCATCGGATATAAGTACCCTTTCCCCCCCCTCAACAGAATTATTTGTCTTTAGTTCCATCGAATATAAGAACATCATATCGGATTTAAGAACACGTTTCATTTCACTCAACAGAATTGTTTGTCTTTAGTTCCATCGGATATAAGTACCTTTTTTCCCCCTCAACAGAATTGTTTGTCTTTAGTTCCATCGGATATAAGAACATCATATCGGATTTAAGAACACGTTTCCTTTCACTCAACAGAATTGTTTGTCTTTAGTTCGATTGGATATAAGAACACCACATCGGTTATAACGAGGGTCACCAAACTATTGTTGGTAGCACGCTTTGTTTCATGGCGAGTCGATGAGTGCCGACGCAGAGGTCACGCGTTCGATCCCCATGGTGGCTAGGATTTGTTTCCGTCTATTCCTTGTATTTGTCTGGTCTTTGTTCCCATGGGGCTCTCATATTGTCTTATGTCATTACCTTTACTTCCGACATGCCCTTTGCCTCACTGTTTGTCTTTATCTTAAGCTATGGTCCGTGGGCCAGATCAGGCCCGCAACCATGCCACCATGCCGTAGATTTCATTCAATTCGTTGTCGATGCTTCGTTTATATTTCTATCATTTTTCAAACGGAAATTGTGACAACACAAATATACTTTCCTCTTTTAAAGGTTTAATAGAGATGATGATTGAATTGAATTGAATTGAATTGAATTGAATTGAATTGAATTGAATTGAATTGAATTGAATTGAATTGAATTGAATTGAATTGAATTGAATTTGTTTGTGAGAGTCAGATAGATGTGCACTCGGTCTGATTAACTATCTTATTACAATGCCACTTAATTTGATGACGTTTTAGCAATAAATAATCTTATGTTTTTTGTCTCATTTTTTGTGTATTTTGTGTATTGATAAATTATAGATTTGTTGTCTTTATTCTTTATGTATCCATTGAAGAAATTAGGACCTGCATGCTCTAGTTATAAGAACATTAGACCTACATGCTCTAGTTATAAGAACATTAGACCTACATGCTGTAGTTATAAGAACATTAGACCTACATGCTCTAGATCTAGTTATAAGAAAAATTAAACGTACATGCTGTAGTTATAAGAAAATTTGACCGTACTTGCTCTAGTTATATAAGAAAAATTAGACCTACATGCTCTAGTTATAAGAAAATTAGACCTACATGCTCTAGTTATAAGAACATTTGCCGTACTTGCTCTAGTTATAAGAAAATTAGACTTACATGCTGTAGTTATCAGAACATTAGACCTACATGCTCTAGTTATAAGAAAATTAGACCTACATGCTGTAGTTATAAGAAAAGTTGCTGTACTTGCTCTAGTTATAAGAAAATTAGACTTACATGCTGTAGTTATCAGAACATTAGACCTACATCCTCTAGTTATAAGAAAATAGACCTGCATGCTCTAGTTATAAGAACATTAGACCTACATGCTCTAGTTATAACAAAATTAGACCTACATGCTGTATTATAAGAAATAGACCTACATGTTTTAGTTATAAGAAAATAGACCTACATGCTCTAGTTATAACAAAATTAGACCTACATGCTGTATTATAAGAAATAGACCTACATGTTTTACTTATAAGAAAATAGACCTACATGCTGCAGTTATAAAAGAATTAGACCTACATGCTCTAGTTATAAGAAAATAGACCTACATGCTCTAGTTATAAGAAAATAGACCTACATGCTCTAGTTATAAGAAAATTAGACGTTATACATGCTCTAGTTGTAAGAAAGTTAGACCTACATGCTCTAGTTATAAGAAAAATTAGAGCTACATACTCTAGTTATAAGAAAATTAGACCTACATGATGTAGTTATAAGAAAATTAGACCTACATGCTGTAGTTATAAGAAAATAGACCTACATGCTCTAGTTATAAGAAAATTAAACCTACATGCTGTAGTTATAAGAAACATTAGACCTACATGCTATAGTTATAAGAGAATTAGACCTACATGCTGTAGTTATAAGAACATTAGACCTAAATGCTGTAGTTATAAGAAAATTAGACCTACATGCTGTAGTTATAAGAAAATTAGACCTACATGATATAGTTATAAGAACATTAGACCTACATGCTGTAGTTATAAGAAAATTAGACCTACATGACGTAGTTATAAGAAAATTAGTTATAAGATCTACATGCTCTAGTTATAAGAAAAATAGACCTACATGCTGTAGTTAAAAGAACATATTAAGAAAACTTAGACCTACATACTGTAGTTATAAGAAAATTAGACCTACATACTGTAGTTATAAGAAAACTAGACCTACATGCTGTTATAAGAAAATTAGACCTACATGCTGTAGTTATAAGAAAATTAGACCTACATGATCTAGTTATAAGAAAATTAGACCTACATACTGTAGTTATAAGAAAATTAGACCTACATGCTGTAGTTATAAGAAAATTAGACCTACATAGCTCATACTGTAGTTATAAGAAAACTAGACCTAGTTATAAGAAAACTAGATACTACTGTAGTTATAAGAAACTTAGACCAACATACTGTAGTTATAAGAAAATTAGACCATACATGCTCTAGTTATAAGAAAACTAGACCTACATACTAGACCTTAGTTATAAGAAACTTAGACCTACATGCTCTAGTTATAAGAAAACTAGACCTACATACTGTAGTTATAAGAAACTTAGACCTACATACTGTAGTTATAAGAAAATTAGACCACATACTGTAGTTATAGACCTACATACTGTAGTGGTCGGAAGCATTCCTGTCTTTCGGCCTACTTTGAAAAGCAGTTGATGATCCTCGGTTATAAGGACACCAACTCCGCTGTTTGTCACGTGATAATTTATCCCCAGAGGCGAGGAGTAGGCGGGTTGAACGAGATTTTGAATGTTGGCGATGCTGTAAAAAGAAACAAAACGTCTGTCTCCACGTAACATTGCATTTGTCATTTTGATGCTCGTGATAACATTCACAGGAATGACGAAACAGAAATGAGTGCATTATAAAGTTTGACGTTGAGACGTCAAATCAAAGATGGGAGGTTATATGACTATGACAAATACATGTAAATAATTACCTCATGCTTGGTAAAGGACTCGGTTGTTCATAGGCAAGCTGTCGATCTCTCAACACAAAGGTCATGGATTCAAGCCCCGCCCACGGTTGACAAATTTTCTTGATTTTTATTCAACCAAAATCTCCCCCTCCCCCCTCACCCCCCATCTGGTCCAGGTAGGTGGATCGACACCTAGTCAAGTCGGAGATGGACGATAGAGAAAGGAGGTTCCGTGTGCAGATCACAACTCTGTGCACGTTTAAGATCCCTTGGCTGTTTACACTATTTATGGGTCATTCCGGGCAACATTCAAAATCATACCAAAAACGCAAAGATCAGGTTCACATGGGATATAAGAAAGGCATTGGATATTATAACCGGCGTTCTTTTAAGCGGTAAGCATTGTACTTGACTTGTTCAAGAGACTGAAAAAACTAAGCTGTTAACGATGGCGGGTCAGTAAGGAATCACTTAGTCAAAATCTAAGACAGAAAAAGGAAAAAGACAGAAAGCGAAATTCAAATTAGGTGGGGAAAAAACCCACTTGACCAAAGATGCGAATGGAAGTCACACACACACATACACACATACACACACACACACACACACAGGCGCTCACACTGATTACACCTTGGCAAGGAGAGCAGGCCAATGAGCAAGATGTTGTGCTTACTATTTTGACCTCTGTTTGGGCTTCACGAAGGTATTCCTTAATCCAGGATCAAGTGGGTGCGCCTATGCGAGAGAGCATTATAGTTCATGATGTGCAAGAGTGGAGCGGAAAGGTCACATGTGATTGAAATTGTTTTGCACACGCACAGTGCTATACATAAACAACGCCATCAGCCTGTTATGTTCAAGGTCATTACCGCCCACCTCCGTCCCGAGTCCGCTACCCAGCGATGAGCAAAGTGCGCGTACACAAATGAATTAAACCAACCAGTTTAGTGTGTTTAGTACACTCAACCATAGCCTAGGTATACACATACAAATAAACTAAACCAGCCAGTTTAGTGTGTTTAGTACACTCAACCATAGCCTAGGTATACACATACAAATAAACTAAACCAACGAGTTTAGTGTGTTTAGTACACTAAACCATAGCCTAGGTATACACATACAAATAAACTAAACCAACCAGTTTAGTGTGTTTAGTACACTAAACCATAGCCTAGGTATACACATACAAATAAACTAAATAAGCCAGTTTAGTGTGTTTAGTACACTAAACCATAGCCTAGGTATACACATACAAATAAACTAAACCAGCCAGTTTAGTGTGTTTAGTATTTCTAAACCATAGCCTAGGTATACACATACAAATAAACTAAACCAACCAGTTTAGTGTGTTTAGTACACTAAACCATAGCCTAGGTATACACATACAAATAAACTAAACCAGCCAGTTTAGTGTGTTTAGTACACTAAACCATAGCCTAGGTATACACATACAAATAAACTAAACCAGCCAGTTTAGTGTTTAGTACACTAAACCATAGCCTAGGTATACACATACAAATAAACTAAACCAGCCAGTTTAGTGTGTTTAGTACACTAAAACATAGCCTAGGTAAACACATACAAATAAATTAAACCAATCAGTTTAGTGTGTTTAGTACAGTAAACCATAGCCTAGGTATACACATACAAATAAATTAAACCAACCAGTTTAGTGTGTTTAGTACAGTAAACCATAGCCTAGGTATACACATACAAATAAATTAAACCAACCAGTTTAGTGTGTTTAGTACACTAAACCATAGCCTAGGTATACACATACAAATAAACCAAACAAGCCAGTTTAGTGTTTAGTAGAGTAAACCATAGCCTAGGTATACACATACAAATAAACTAAACCAACCAGTTTAGTGTTTAGTACAGTAAACCATAGCCTAGGTATACACATACAAATAAATTAAACCAACCAGTTTAGTGTGTTTAGTACAGTAAACCATAGCCTAGGTATACACATACAAATAAATTAAACCAACCAGTTTAGTGTGTTAAGTACACTAAACCATAGCCTAGGTAGGTAGACACATACATATAAACTAAACTAACCAGTTTAATGTGTTAAGTGCACTAAACCATAGCCTAGGTATACACATACAAATAAACCAAACAAGCCAGTTTAGTGTTTAGTACAGTAACCCATAGCCTAGGTATACACATAAAATATACCAAACCAACCAGTTTAGTGTGTTTAGTACACTAAACCATAGCCTAGGTATACACATAGAAATATACCAAACCAAACAGTTTATTACAGTAAACCATAGCCTAGGTATACACATACAAATATACCAAACCAACCAGTTTAGTGTGTTTAGTACAGTAAACCATAGCCTAGGTATACACATACAAATATACCAAACCAAACAGTTTAGTGTTTTCAGTACAGTAAGCCATAGCCTAGGTATACACATACAAATAAACCAAACCAACCAGTTTAGTGTTTTCAGTACAGTAATTCATAGCCTAGGTATACACATACAAATATACCCAAACCAACCAGTTTATTACAGTAATTCATAGCCTAGGTATACACATACAATAAAACAAACCAAGCAGTTTAGTGTTTTAGTACAGTAATCCATAGCCTAGGTATACACATACAAATGAAAACAAACCAAGCAGTTTAGTGTGTTTAGTACAGTAATCCATAGCCTAGGTATACACATACAATGAAAACAAACCAAGCAGTTTAGTGTGTTTAGTACAGTAATCCATAGCCTAGGTATACACATACAAAGAAAACAAACCAAACAGTTTAGTGTGTTTAGTACAGTAATCCATAGCCTAGGTATACACATACAATGAAAACACACAAACCAGTTTAGTGTGTTTAGTACAGTAATCCATAGCCTAGGTATACACATACAAAGAAAACAAACCAAGCAGTTTAGTGTGTTTAGTACAGTAATCCATAGCCTAGGTATACACATACAATGAAAACACACCAACCAGTTTAGCGTGTTTAGTACAGTAATTCATAGCCTAGGTATACACATACAATGAAAACACACCAACCAGTTTAATGTGTTTAGTACAGTAATTCATAGCCTAGGTATACACATACAATGAAAACACACCAACCAGTTTAGTGTGTTTAGTACAGTAATTCATAGCCTGGGTATACACGTACAATGAAAATACACCACCAGTTTAGTGTGTTTAGTACAGTAATTCATAGCCTAGGTATACATACAATGAAAACACACCAACCAGTTTAGTGTGTTTAGTACAGTAATTCATATCCTAGGTCTACACATCGTCAAACTTCTATTAGCCTGAACGCCATCTTTTATTCATTAACCCTTTACCTGCGCAGGTCTTCGGTTTGCGCTCTAAACGTTGGTAGAAATGTTTTATAGCCGTACAGATTTGCCAAAGTTGGCATGGTACACACATTATATTTTTAGGGGGTTGTTACACGTGCAATCCAATGGTGAAAATTGTGTTTATTTGTCACCCCGAGAGCACAGAGAATGTACAACACAAACATTTGATTTACAGTCTAATCAGTTAACAACTCGGCAACGTGGGACACATATAGCTAGTAATTATAATAAAAATGATATAATAATAATAATAATAATAATAATAATAATAATAATAATAATAATAATAATAATAATAACAATAATTGTAATAATAATAATAACAATAATAATAACAATGATAATACTAATATTATTATTATCTAACTCTTATTATCATAATCAACCACTGTCACTTACACACACACACACACACACACACACACACACACACACAACACACGTGCACACAGACACTCACGCATACAATCGCACACATGCATACAATCGCACACGTGCACACAGACACTCACGCACACAATCACACACGTGCACACAGACAGCCACACACATAATCACACACGTGCACACAGACACCCACACACATAATCACACACGTGCACACAAACACCCACACACACAATCACACACGGGCACACAGACACCCACACACACATAATCACACACGGGCACATATACACCCACACACATAATCACACACGTGCACACAGACACCCACACACACAATCACACATGGGCACAAAGACACCCACACACACAATCACACACGTGCACACAGACACCCACACACATAATCACACACATGCACACAGACACCCACACACATAATCACACACGGGCACACAGACACTCACACACATAATCACACACGTGCACACAGACACTCACACACATAGTCACACACAGCACACAGACCCCCACACATAATCACACACGTGCACACAGACACCACACACATAATCACACACGTGCACACAGACACCCACACACTTAATCACACACGGGCACACAGACACCCACACACATAATCACACACGTGCACACAGACACTCACACACATAATCACACACGTGCACACGACACCCACACATATAATGCACACAGACACCCACACACATAATCACACACGTGCACACAGACACCACACACATAATCACACATATAATCACACACAGACACCCACACACATAATCACACACGGGCACACAGACACCCACACACATAATCACACACGGGCACACAGACACCACACACATAATCACACACGGGCACACAGACCCCCACACACATAATCACACACGGGCACACACAGACCCCCACACACATAATCACACACGTGCACACACAGACACCCACACACACAATCACACACGTGCACACAGACACCCACACACATAATCACACACGTGCACACAGACATCCACACACACAATCATACACGTGCACACAGACACTCACACACACATGCACACAGACACCCACACACATAATCACACACGGGCACACAGACACCCACACACACAATCACACACGGGCACACAGACACCCACACACACAATCATACACGTGCACACAGACACTCACACACACAATCACACACGTACACACAGACACTCACACACACAATCACACACGTGCACACAGACACCCATACACACAATCACACACGTGCACACAGACACTAAGGCATACAATCGCACCCGTGCACACAGACATTCACGCACACAATCATACACTGACACACAGACACCCAAACACACAATCATACCTACACACACAATCACACAGGTTCACACAGGCACCTACAAACTCGCACACAGACACCCATACACACAATCACACACGCACACACAGACACTCACACACTCAATCTGTCACACACGTACACACAGACATCCACACACACACAATCACACACGTGCACAGATACACCCACACATACAATCACACACGCACACACAGACACCCACACACACAATCACACTCATACCCACACACACAATCCCTCACACATGTACACACAGACATTTACACACACACAATTACACACACACACAGACACCCACATACACGCACACATAGACACCCACACACACAATACGGACACACCGACACCCACACACACAATCTCCCATACGGACACACCGACACCCACACACACAATGGACACTGACACCTCACATACGCACACATAGCACACACACAGACAACCACACACACAATGTGTCACACACGGACACACAGACACCCACACATATAATTACACGTGCACATACAAACCTCTGTTTTCCTACTTTTTTTCACTTTTCTTTGTTTTTTTGTTTTTCTTTCTTCCTTTTTTGTTTCTGACATTGCCTCTGTCCTCAAAATCTCAAGTTTATTCAAATCATGATGTACATCCCTTAGAGTACAACAACATGCCAAGTCAACACACGCCTTCACGCGGTCTTCTAAAAATGACAGTCCTTCCATTGTGACCTTAAAGATAACTTTCGTTTCCTTGGGACCTCAAATATAACTTTCCTTTCCTTGTGACCTCAAAGATAAGTTTCTTTTTCCTTGTGACATCAAAGATATAAGTATTCCCTTGTGACCTCAAAGATAATGTTCCTTCCATTGGGACCTCAAAGATAACATTTCTTCCCTTGGGACACCAAAGATTGCATTCTTTCGCTTGGTACATCAAAGGTAACATTCTTTTCCTTGGGACATCAAAGATATCATTCCTTCCTTTGTGACCTCAGATATATCATTTCTTCTTTTCGGACATCAAAGATAACATTCTTTCCTTGGGACATCAAAGATTGAAAAAATTCATTTGGGACATCAAACATAATATTTCTTCCATTGGAACATCAAAGATATCATTCCTTCCTTTGGGACATCAAAGATATCATTCCTTCCTTTGGGACACCAAAGGTAACATTCTTTCCTTGGGACATCAAAGATAACATTCGTTCCCTTGGGACACCAATGATAAATTTCTTTCCTTTGGGACATCAAATATATCATTCCTTCCTTTCGGACCTCAAAGATATCATTCCTTCTTTTGGGACATCAAAGATAACATTCTTTCCCTTAAGACATCAAAAATTTAAAAAAATCCTTTGGGACATCAAAGATATCATTCCTTCCTTTGGGGCATCAAAGATATCATTCCTTCCTTTGGGACATCAAAGATAACATTCTTTCCCTTGGGACATCAAAGATGAAAACAAATCCGTTGGAACATCAAACATACCATTCCTTCCTTTGGGACATCAAAGATATCACTTCTTCTTTTGGGACCTCAAGAATAACATTCCATCCCCTGTGACCTCAAAGAACACAGTCCCTCTCTTAAGGCCTCAAAGAAAAATTCCCTCCATTGGGGCCACATGCCTCCAACATGCTGACTACATCCCTTAGTTCATTGGTGAGAGTGCCACACATCATCACTCGTAGCTTAGCCGTGGTCGGACGTTGCTTCCTGAACCTTCTTCCGGAAAAGCTCACGATCTCTGTTGCCACTCGTCCTGTCTCTGTTATGTTATTGTGTTTGGGAGCCTTGCTTTCACTTCTGTTATGTTATTGTGTTTGGGAGCCTTGCTTTCACTTCTGTTATGTTATTGTGTTTGGGAGCCTTGCTTTCACTTCTGTTATGTTATTGTGTTGGAAGCATTGCTTTCACGTCTGTTATGTTATTGTGTTTGGGAGCCTTGCTTCCACATCTGTTATGTTATTGTGCTTCGGAGCCTTGCTTTCACTTCTGTTATGTTATTGCGTTAGAGAGCATTGCTTTCACTTCTGTTATGTTATTGTGTGTGGTAACCTTGCTTTAACTTCTGTTATGTTATTGTGTTTGGGAGCCTTGCTTTCACTTCTGTTATGTTATTGAGTTTGGGAATCTTGTTTTCACTTCTGTTATGTTATTGTGTTTGGGAATCTTGCTTTCACTTCTGTTATGTTATTGTGTTTCGGAGCCTTGCTTTCACTTCTCTTATGTTATTGTGTTAGAGAGCATTGCTTTCATTTCTGTTATGTCATTGTGTTTGGGAGCAGTGCTTTCACTTCTGTTATGCTATTGTGTTTCGAGCCTTTGCTTTCACTTCTGTTATGTTATTGTGTTTCGGAGCCTTGCTTCCACCTCTGTTATGTTATTGTGTTTCGGAGCCTTGCTTTCACTTCTGTTATGTTATTGTGTTAGAGAGCATTGCTTTCATTTTCTGTTATGTTATTGTGTTAGAGAGCATTGCTTTCACTTCTGTTATGTTATTGTGTTTCGGAGCCTTGCTTTCATTTCTGTTATGTTCTTGTGTTTCGGAGCCTTGCTTTCACTTCTGTTATGTTATTGTGTTTGAGCCTTGCGTCTTCATCTGTTAGGTTATTGTGTTTCGGTGCCTTGCTTTCACTTCTGTTATGCTATTGTGTTTCGGAGCCTTGCTTTCACTTCTGTTATGTTATTTTGTTTCGGAGCCTTGCTTTCACTTCTGTTATGTTATTGTGTTTCGGAGCCTTGCTTTCACTTCTGTTATGTTATTGTGTTAGAGAGCATTGCTTTCATTTCTGCTATGTTATTGTGTTAGAGAGCATTGCTTTCACTTCTGTTTTGTTATTGTGTTTGGGAGCCTTGCTTTCACTTCTGTTATGTTATTGCGTGTGGGAGCCTTGCTTTCACTTCTGTTATGTTATTGTGTGTGGGAGCCTTGTTTATTGGTGGATTTTTTTAGTTGTTTGCTCTTCCCAATCTAGATTTGTGCCCATTTTATAAGGAAAATATTGTTATAGAAGCGTTTCCGTAGGGCTGAGAATATTATTTGTATAGGATTTTGAGATACTCTGCGCAAGTTGGAGCGGAAAGTAGTGGGGACTGTAGGATATCTCAAAGACTCTCATATCGAAACCGAAACTCTAAACCGAAACTGTGAGCCAAACACGCCCAACCCCTCTACTCTGGCAATAATATATTTAAGCACCCTTTACCTTGATTTAAGATGATCTGGACTACTTACTTATTAAAAAAAAAACATATACATGCTTCACTTATACCCCTAAAAAATACCAAAGGTTATATAGTAAAAAACTCAGGTGAGGCCAACACACCCAAGGGCCCTACTGCTCATGTTGCATTCAGAGCATGTCAGAATTTCGTGATAGCCTGTTGCATTCAGAGCCTGTCAGAATTTCGTGATAGCCTGTTGCATTCAGAGCATGTCAGAATTTCTTGATAGCCTGTTGCATTCAGAGCATGTCAGAATTTCGTGATAGCCTGTTGCATTCAGAGCATGTCAGAATTTCGTGATAGCCTGTTGCATTCAGAGCATGTCAGAATTTCGTGATAGCCTGTTGCATTCAGAGCCTGTCAGAATTTCGTGATAGCCTGTTGCATTCAGAGCATGTCAGAATTTCGTGATAGCCTGTTGCATTCAGAGCCTGTCAGAATTTCGTGATAGCCTGTTGCATTCAGAGCATGTCAGAATTTCGTGATAGCCTGTTGCATTCAGAGCATGTCAGAATTTGTGATAGCCTGTTGCATTCAGAGCATGTCAGAATTTCTTGATAGCCTGTTGCATTCAGAGCATGTCAGAATTTCGTGATAGCCTGTTGCATTCAGAGCATGTCAGAATTGCATTCAGAGCATGTCAGAATTTCGTGATAGCCTGTTGCATTCAGAGCCTGTTGCATTCAGAGCCTGTCAGAATTTTTAGCCTGTTGCATTCAGAGCATGTCAGAATTTCTTGATAACCTGTTGCATTCAGAGCATGTCAGAATTTCTTGATAGCCTGTTGCATTCAGAGCATGTCAGAATTTCTTGATAGCCTGTTGCATTCAGAGCATGTCAGAATTTCGTGATAGCCTGTTGCATTCAGAGTATGTCAGAATTTCTTGATAGCCTGTTGCATTCAGAGCATGTCAAATTTCGTGATAGCCTGTTGCATTCAGAGCATGTCAGAATTTCTTGATAGCCTGTTGCATTCAGAGCATATCAGAATTTCTTGATACCCTGTTGCATTCAGAGCATGTCAGAATTTCGTGATAGCCTGTTGCATTCAGAGCATGTCAGAATTTCGTGATAACCTGTTGCATTCAGAGCATGTCAAAATTTCTTGATAGCCTGTTGCATTCAGAGCATGTCAGAATTTCTTGATAGCCTGTTGCATTCGGAGCATGTCAGAATTTCTTGATAGCCTGTTGCATTCAGAGCATGTCAGAATTTCTTGATAGCCTGTTGCATTCACAGCATGTCAGAATTTCTTGATAGCCTGTTGCATTCAGAGCATGTCAGCATTTCTTGATAGCCTGTTGCATTCAGAGCATGTCAAAATGTCTTGATAGCCTGTTGCTTTCAGAGCATGTCAATATGTCTTGATAGCCTGTTGCATTCAATGTCAGAAGTTTTTTATAGCCTGTTGCATTCAATGTCAAAATGTCTTGATAGCCTGTTGCATACAATGTCAAAATGTCTTGCTAGCCTGTTGCATTCAATGTCAGAATTTCTTGATAGCCTGTTGCATTCAGTGTCAGAATTTCTTGATAGCCTGTTGCATTCAATGTCAGAATTTCTTGATAGCCTGTTGCATTCAATATCAGAATGTCTTGATAGCCTGTTGCATTCAATGTCAGAATATCTTGATAGTCTGTTGCATTCAATGTCAAAATTTCTTGATAACCTGCTGCATTCAATGTCAACATTTCTTGATAGCCTGTTGCATTCAATGTCAAATTTCTTGATAGCCTGTTGCATTCAATGTCAAATTTATTGATAGCCTCTTGCATTCAATGTCAAAATTTCTTGATAGCTTATTGCATTCAATGTCAAAATTTCTTCCTAGCCTGTTGCATTCAATGTCAAATTTCTTCCTAGCCTGTTGCATTCAATGTCAAATTTCTTCCTAGCCTGTTGCATTCAATGTCAAATTTCTTCAAATCATCAAAAGCAACTGCACATGAGTTGTGTGTACACACGTGCGCTACTTTTCTCTGTGAAATGAAATGTGTACAAAGGATCAACAAATACAACAACAACAACAACAACAACAACAACATAACTCTGCGGCTCTTTCCTACATTTGGCCTTTGTGCGAGCCTGTGGTGTGGATTCACTGTCCTTTTTGGCATATCGACTTTTGGTCCTTGTTCTAATCAAAGATAAAACCATGTCTTCAGCTGTGATCGAACAAACCAAGAACGAGAATGTTTCTCCAAGGAAACTTCATGATCTTACCAATGAAACCGGAGAAAAATCCGCAGATGATAAACCGGAAAAGAGAAGCCCATTGCGTAATCTCGAAAATGACGCCAAA
>JAXRKP010000568.1:247500-252500 GCA_037039925.1 Doris montereyensis
TATCATAATTGGTAAGCACTAACAGTGACGTATGGGGCCACCTCACAGGTGAGGCATGTTATGGACATCAACTACATGTTCAGGGTTACACCTGGCAACTGCAAAAAAAAAAAAAGATAAAGAAAAAGAAACGAAAAGAAAAAAAGGCGTTTACTCGACAAAAATTCAACTAGTCTGGACCACCAAGTCCCCGAGTAGAGAGCCCACTACTCAGTTGAACGCTAGGTCCACACTTGGCCACTACTCAGTAGAACGCTAGGTCCACACTTGGCCACTACTCAGTTGAACGCTAAGTCCCCGAGTAGAGAGTCCCCACTACTCAGTTGAACGCTAGGTCCACACTTTGGCCACTACTCAGTTGAATGCTAGGTCCACACTTGCCCACTACTCAGTTGAATGCTATGTCTACACTTGGCCACTACTCAGTTGAATGGTCACACTTGGCCACTACTCAGTTGAACTAGGTCCACACTTGGCCACTACTCAGTTGAACAGGTCCACACTTGGCCACTACTCAGTAGAACGCTAGGTCCACACTTGCCCTACTCAGTTGAATGCTATGTCTACACTTGGCCACTACTCAGTTGAATGCTATGTCCACACTTGGCCACTACTCAGTTGGAACTAGGTCCACTACTCAGTTGAATGCTATGTCTACACTTGGCCACTACTCAGTTGAACGCTAGTCCACACTTGGCCACTACTCAGTTGAACGCTAGGGTCCACACTTGGCCACTACTCAGTTGAATGCTATGTCCACACTTGGCCACTACTCAGTAGAACGCTAGGTCCACATGGCCACTACTCAGTAGAATGCTAGGTCCACTTGCCCACTACTCAGTTGAATGCTATGTCCATGGCCACTACTCAGTTGAACGCTAGGTCCACACTTGGCCACTACTCAGTTGGCTAGGTCCACACTGGTCACTACTCAGTTGAATGCTATGTCCACACTTGGCCACTCAGTTGAACGCTAGGTCCACAGAACGCTAGGTCCACACTTGGCCACTACTCAGTTGAACGCTAGGTCCACATAGTCACTACTCAGTTAGATACTATGTCCACACTTGGCCACTACTCAGTTGAATGCTAGGTCTACACATGGCCACTACTCAGTTGCTATGTCTACACTTGGCCAATACTCAGTTGGAACTTGGCCACTACTCAGTTAGCTATGTCTACATGGCCACTACTCAGTTGAACGCTATGCCACTACCTCTGAACTTGGCCACTACTCAGTTGAACGCTAGGTCCACACTTCACACTCAGTTATGTCCACACTTGGCCACTACTCAGTTAGTCCACACTTGGCCACTACTCAGTTGAACGCTAGGTCCACACTTGGCCACTACTCAGTTGAACGCTAGGTCCACACTTGGCCACTACTCAGTTGAATGCTATGTCTACACTTGGCCACTACTCAGTTGAATGCTATGTCCACACTTGGCCAATACTCAGTTGTTGGTAGCCACTACTCAGTTGTCTACACTTGGCCACTACTCAGTTGCTATGTCTACACGGCCACTACTCAGTTGAACGCTAGGTCCACACTTGGCCGGTACTCATTTGAACGCTATGTCCACACTTGGCCGGTAATCATTTGAACGCTAGGTCTACACTTGGCCACTACTCAGTTGAACGCTATGTCCACACTTGGCCACTACTCAGTTGAACGCTAGGTCAACACTTGGCCACTACTCAGTTGAACGCTAGGTCCACACTTGGCCGGTACTCAGTTGAATGCTAGGTCTACACTTGGCCACTAATCAGTTGAACGCTAGGTCTACACTTGGCCACTACTCAGTTGAACGCTATGTAACTCAGTATGAACTTGGCCACTACTCAGTTGGTCCACACAGTTGGCACGGTACTCAGTAGAACGCTATGAACTTGGCCACTACTCATTTGAACGCTATGTCTACACTTGGCCGGTAATGGCCACTACTCAGTTGAATGCTAGGTCCACACTTGGCCGGTAATCAGTAAAACGCTAGGTCCACACTTGGCCGGTAATCATTTGAACATATGTCCACACTTGGCCGGTAATCAGTTAAAACGTTATGTCCACACTTGGCCGGTAATCAGTAAAACGCTAGGTCCACACTTGGCCGGTAATCAGTAAAACGTTATGTCCACACTTGGCTGGTAATCAGTAAAACGTTATGTCCGCACTTGGCCGGTAATCAGTTGAACGCTTTGTCCACACTTGAGCCCTTTTCGGTGAACAGGACGCACACTCATTCCATTGAATGCGTCAGTGCGCAAGTGTGTACTGCTGTGTGGCCTGTTCGCTGAAATAGAAAAACAAACAAAACACGTCCACACCACAGCATTTTGTAGGTCGCGTTTTGTATGTGCATCCTGTATGGCGAGAAAGGAGCAAGTGTGGACCAAGCATAACGTATAAGTTTCATCAAAGACTTTAAGACTGCCTTCTTGCGGGAATCCAGCCATGACTGACCCTCCTTTAACATATTTCAGATTAGTCTCTTGAAAGAGTTACTGGAGGTCACTGGTTCAACTCTGTTTAGTGTCCAACGTTTTTTCTTTGTATAATTTGTCTGGTGTAGTTCTTAGGGGCCGGGCAGTGGACAGGTAAGCACCTGTACGGGGATAAGGCGGTCTCGCCCTCCATGAGTCTCCTGCTGCCGTGCAGGTGGGTCTTGGATGACCAAAGGCTAAGGGGAGTTAACCCTCACAGAAAACAACCTGCTGCCTTGCATGCCGGTCTTGGTTGACCAAAGACTAAGGGAGTTACCCATGACAGAAAATAACGAGGCCCAGTAGGGGGCCTCAAGGTGACAGCCCTACTATCAGCCTTGGGTACAGTGGGCTAATCCTGCATATGCAAAACCAAACTGATTCAAAGAAAGAAATATGATAGACCCGGATTGAACTTTCGAAGACAACTCTGGAAAAGAACATCGATTGTGATTTTGGAACCTGGATAATTAGGGAAATAAATGGAATAGAGTTAGAATTAGCTGAAGAAATGAAAAGTAGACATTTTGGCCATTACAGAAACAAAGGAGAAAGGCCAAGGAATAGAAAATGTAGGACCAAATCATATTTAAATCTTCTCAGGAGTAGATACCAAAGATAGAGGTAGAGCAGGAGTAGGTCTCCTAATGCATGAAAAGCAAGAAAAAGCTACTAGAAAGTTGGACATGTATATGTCCACGGCTATTAGAGGTAAA
The DNA here is from genome assembly GCA_037039925.1 of Doris montereyensis. Lineage (NCBI taxonomy): Eukaryota > Metazoa > Mollusca > Gastropoda > Nudibranchia > Dorididae > Doris > Doris montereyensis. The sequence continues at coordinate 250,698 of JAXRKP010000568.1, forward strand.
TATTAAACCAAAAGGAAGAGAAATTAAAGTATTAATAGCTTATGGACCAAAAGAAAATGCCAACAAAGAAGAAAAAGATATCTTCGAAAACGATTTACAAATAGGTGCAGAGATTCTCAAACCCAAACAGGAATTAATGGTTTTTAGGAGATTTAAACGCTAGAGTAGGCAACAATGTAGAAACGTCATGTGGAGTAATAGGTAAAGGAGAGACAAGAACTTCTCCAAATGGAGAGAGACTAATATATTCTTTACCTTAAGAATAACATGAACATAGCCAACACCTTTTTCCTCAGAAAGATATCCACACATATACAAGAGTAAATGAAGACAGATGTGAAAAGTCAATGATAGACTACATAATAGTTAGCAGCTCCTTTTTTACAGTACAATGGATGCACGAGTAAACAAAGGAGCAGAAATATTTAGTGATCATCTAGTGATTGCCAAAATGAGATTACTGACTGAAGAAAACAAACAGAAAAGGAAAGAGAAGAAAGCTACTAAACTCAAAATAGAAGAACTAAATAAATCAATAATAAAACAGATATATCAATCCAGGAAGAAGAGATTTATCAGTGAATGGCAGATGGATCTGAATGAAAGCACAATAGAAGAAAAGTGACAAATGTATAAAGAAACACTCCTCAGTTGTACTGAAAGGGTCTGTGGTAGGAATCAAATTAAAGGAGATGGGAAAAGAACAGCATGGTGGAATGAGAAATGACAACACTAAGATCAAAGAAAAGAAGGATGCCTGGAAGAAATACTTGCAAACAAAGAGACCAGAGGATAAGATAGATTACGTGAATAAAAGAACTATCGTCAAAGAAGAAGTTAGGAAAGCAACACAGGAACAGTAGGACGAGTTTGGACAGACACTTCAAGAAAGCTATCAAGGAAATCAAAAGCTATTCTGGGCAGGGGGGGCAATGAAGAGCATGAGAAAGACCAAAGCATGCCCAATAAGACAAATTAAGAACGCCAAAGGAGAAATAATGAAAGAAGACAGCGAAATCATGAAAATGTGGAGAAAGTATTTTCAACAATTACATAATCTTTCCAGAACATATGAAACAAAGAGTACAGATAAATTAGTAAGAGTAAAAAGTAATCCAGATGAGACAGCTGAAGATGTAGATATCTCAATGGAAGAATTCCAAACAGCTATAAGAAAAGTGAAATTAGGAAAAGCCCAGAAGCAGATCAAGTTTATCCAGAAATGATTAAAAACCGAGGAGAGAGGCAGACAAACTACAACATTCAATATGCCAACAAGCATGGAAGTCCAAACAGGTGCCAGACGACTGGAAACAGGTAACGGTAATACAATACATCAGAAACGATCAACTATGGAATGCTCAAACTCTTGAGGAATATCACTACTTAGCGTACCAGGAAAGGTGTATGCTAGGATACTGGAAATGAGACTAAGGAAAACAGTAGAGAATCAGATTGAAGAGTACCATAGTGGATTTAGACCAGGAAGAAGTGTACAAGACCACGTATTTACAATTAGACAAATAATAGAAACATTCCTTGAGAGAAACATTGATTTGCACCTATGTTATATTGACCTAGAAAAGGCATTTGACACTGTGAGGAGGGACGAACTATGGCGTTCCTTAAAAGAACACAACTTAGAGCAAAATTTAATAGAAGCTATTACAAGTTTTTAACAATAAACCAACATGTGCAGTGAGAGTAGCTAGAAATGTATCTAAAGAATTTGATGTAGATATAGGAGTAAGACAGGCTTGTATCATTAGTCCTCTTTTGTTTATCACATTTATGGATTCAGTG
>JAXRKP010000568.1:257500-270124 GCA_037039925.1 Doris montereyensis
TGGTGATGTTCATGTCAACGATGATGTTGGTGATGATGATGGTGTGATAATAATGATGGTGAGGATGCTATTGCTATTGATGATTTTTATATTGATGATGATGTTGATGATGGTGATGATGATGATAATGATAATAATGATGATGACGTCGTTGCTGATGTCTTGAAACGGCCACAATGATGCTCATGCCACCCTCAGCTGGCTTAACGCTGATTACATTTTCCTATTTGTGACGTTGACATTGAGAAATTGACAAGCGACAGTCTTCAGTCTTCACAAGTACATTGAATATCGTACCAAAGGCATTTCCTAAACGCAAAAAAGCTGGCTTGGTCTAAAAAAGCCCAAAACACAACTTGTTGCCAGGTTGCTATGACTATGGATTCCAGCTACTTGTGGGGCTTACATCATTCTACTGTAGTGGAAATGACAAAGAACAAGGAGAAATGGGGAGCCACAAGTAGCATGGAGACGAATATCGAGTAGGAGCTTGAAAAAAGCGACGAATCCTAGAAGAAACGTAATAATTTGCTAAACGACAAAGAATGAAGGAAAATATTTATTGTGGAGGTCACGGGTTTGAATTTGTCTACTACTTCTATTACTTATGCTAATGCTACTATTACTATTACTTATGTGCTAATGTTACTACCACTATTATTACTTATGCTAATGCTACTACCACTATTACTTATGTGCTAATGCTACTACCACTATTACTTATGTGCTAATGCTACTACCACTATTACTTATGTGCTAATTCTACTACTACTATTACTTATGTGCTAATTCTACTACCACTATTACTTATGTGCTAATGCTACTATTACTATTACTTATGTGCTAATGCTACTACCACTATTACTTATGTGCTAATGCTACTACCACTATTACTTATGTGCTAATTCTACTACTACTATTACTTATGTGCTAATGCTACTACCACTATTACTTATGTGCTAATTCTACTACTACTATTACTTATGTGCTAATGCTACTACTGCTATTACTTATGCTAATGCTACTACTGCTATTACTTATGTGCTAATGCTACTACCACTATTACTTATGTGCTAATGCTACTACCACACTATTACTTATGTGCTAATGCTACTACCACTATTACTTATGTGCTAATGTTACTATTACTATTACTTATGTGCTAATGCTACTATTACTATTACTGCTAATGTGCTACTATTACTTACTATTACTATTACTTATGTGCTAATGCTACTATTACTATTACTTATGTAATTAATTTAATGCTACTATTACTATTACTTATGTGCTAATGCTACTATTACTATTACTTATGTGCTAATGCTACTATTACTATTACTTATGTGCTAATGCTACTATTACTATTACTTGTGCTAATGCTACTATTACTATTACTTATGTGCTAATGCTACTATTACTATTACTTATGTGCTAATGCTACTACTATTACTATTACTTATGTGCTAATGCTACTATTACTATTACTTATGTGCTAATGCTACTACCACTATTACTTATGTGCTAATGCTACTACTTCTATTACTTATGTGCTAATGCTACTATTACTATTACTTATGTGCTAATGCTACTACCACTATTACTTATGTGCTAATGCTACTACCACTATTACTTATGTGCTGATGCTACTACTATTACTATTACTTATGTGCTAATGCTACTACCACTAATGCTACTACTATTGCTAATGCTACTACTACTATTACTTATGTGCTAATGCTACTATTACTATTACTTATGTGCTAATGCTACTATTACTATTATGTGCTAATTCTATTACTTATGTGCTAATGCTACTACCACTATTACTTATGTGCTAATGCTACTACTATTACTATTACTTATGTGCTAATGCTACTACTATTACTATTACTTATGTGCTAATGCTACTACTATTACTATTACTTATGTGCTAATGTACTACTATTACTATTACTTATGTGCTAATGCTACTATTACTATTACTTATGTGCTAATGCTACTACCACTATTACTTATGTGCTAATGCTACTACCACTATTACTTATGTGCTAATGCTACCACTATTACTTATGTGCTAACTACTACCACTATTACTTATGTGCTAATGCTACTATTACTATTACTTATGTGCTAATGCTACTACCACTATTACTTATGTGCTAATGCTACTACCACTATTACTTATGTGCTAATTCTACTACCACTATTACTTATGTGCTAATGCTACTACTTACTATTACTTATGTGCTAATGCTACTACCACTATTACTTATGTGCTAATGCTACTACCACTATTACTTATGTGCTAATGCTACTACCACTATTACTTATGCTAATGCTACTATTACTATTACTTATGTGCTAATGCTACTATTACTATTACTTATGTGCTAATGCTACTATTACTATTACTTATGTGCTAATGCTACTACTACTATTACTATGTGCTAATGCTACTATTACTATTACTTATGTGCTAATGCTACTACTATTACTATTACTTATGTGCTAATGCTACTATTACTATTACTTATGTGCTAATGCTACTATTACTATTACTTATGTGCTAATGCTACTACTATTACTATTACTTATGTGCTAATGCTACTACTATTACTATTACTTATGTGCTAATGCTACTACTATTACTATTACTTATGTGCTAATGCTACTACTATTACTATTACTTATGTGCTAATGCTACTATTACTATTACTTATGTGCTAATGCTACTATTACTATTACTTATAAAAGTTAATGTTACTACCATTATTACTTATGTGCTAATGCTACTATTACTATTACTTATGTGCTAATGCTACTATTACTATTACTTATGTGCTAATGTTACTATTACTATTACTTATGTTAATGCTACTATTACTATTACTTATGTGCTAATGCTACTATTACTATTACTTATGTGCTAATGCTACTATTACTATTACTTATGTGCTAATGCTACCACTATTACTTATGTGCTAATGCTACTATACCACTATTACTTATGTGCTAATGCTACTATTACTATTACTTATGTGCTAATGCTACTACCACTATTACTTATTTGGATGTTACTACCACTATTACTTTATGTGCTAATGTTACTACTATTACTTATGTGCTAATGCTACTACCACTATTACTTATGTGCTAATGCTACTACCACTATTACTTATGTGCTAATGCTACTATTACTATTACTTATGTGCTAATGCTACTACTATTACTATTACTTATGTGCTAATGCTACTGCTATTACTATTACTTATGTGCTAATGCTACTATTACTATTTATGTGCTAATGCTACTATTACTATTACTTATGTGCTAATGCTACTATTACTATTACTTATGTGCTAATTACTACTATTACTATTACTTATGTGCTAATGCTGCTACTTACTATTACTTATGTGCTAATGCTACTATTACTATTACTTATGTGCTAATGCTACTATTACTATTACTTATGTGCTAATGCTACTATTACTATTACTTATGTGCTAATGCTACTATTACTATTACTTATGTGCTAATGCTACTACTATTACTATTACTTATGTGCTAATGCTACTACCACTATTACTTATGTGCTAATGCTACTACCACTATTACTTATGTGCTAATGCTACTACTTCTATTACTTATGTGCTAATGTTACTATTACTATTACTTATGTGCTAATGCTACTACTATTACTATTACTTATGTGCTGATGCTACTACTATTACTATTACTTATGTGCTAATGCTACTATTACTATTACTTATGTGCTGATGCTACTACCACTATTACTTATGTGCTAATGCTACTATTACTATTACTTATGTGCTAATGTTACTATTACTATTACTTATGTGCTAATGCTACTACTATTACTATTACTTATGTGATAATGCTACTACTTCTATTACTTATGTGCTAATGCTACTATTACTATTACTTATGTGCTAATGCTACTATCACTATTACTTATGTGCTAATGCTACTACTATTACTATTACTTATGTGCTAATGCTACTACTATTACTATTACTTATGTGCTAATGCTACTATTACTATTACTTATGTGCTAATGCTACTACCACTATTACTTATGCTAATGCTACTACTATTACTATTACTTATGTGCTAATGCTACTATTACTATTACTTATGTGCTAATGCTACTACCACTATTACTTATGTGCTAATGCTACTACCACTATTACTTATATGCTGATGCTACTACCACTACTTATGTGCTAATGCTACTACCACTATTACTTATGTGCTAATGCTACTACTGCACTATTACTTATGTGCTAATGCTACTATTACTATTACTTATGCTAATGCTACTACTATTACTATTACTTATGTGCTAATGCTATTACTACTATTACTTATGTGCTAATGCTACTACCACTATTACTTATGTGCTAATGCTACTACTATTACTATTACTTATGTGCTAATGCTACTACTATTACTATTACTTCTTATGTTCTACTACTACTATTACTATTACTTATGTGCTAAATGCTACTACTATTACTATTACTTATGTGCTAATGCTACTACTGCCACTATTATTTATGTGCTAATGCTACTACCACTATTACTTATGTGCTAATGCTACTACCACTATTACTTATGCTAATGCTACTACTATTACTATTACTTATGTGCTAATGCTACTACTATTACTATTACTTATGTGCTAATGCTGCTATTACTATTACGTATGTGCTAATGCTACTACTATTACTATTACTTATGTGCTAATGCTACTACTATTACTATTATTATGTTAATGCTACTACTATTACTATTACTTATGTGCTAATGTTACTACCACTATTACTTATGTACTAATGCTACTACTATTACTATTACTTATGCTAATGCTACTACCACTATTACTTATGTGCTAAGTGTTACTACTACCACTATTACTTATGTGCTAATGCTACTACCACTATTACTGGCAATGCTACTACCAATTATTACCTATGTGCTAATGCTACTACCACTATTACTTATGTGCTAATGCTACTACCACTATTACTTATGTGCTAATGCTACTACTACTATTACTTATGTGCTAATGCTACTACTATCACTATTACTTATGTGCTAATGCTACTACTATTACTTATGTGCTAATGCTACTACCACTATTACTTATGTGCTAATGTTACTATTACTATTACGTATTGCTAATGCTACTACTATTACTATTACTTATGTGTTAATGCTACTACCACTAATACTTATGTGCTAATGTTACTACTACTATTACTTATGTGCTAATGTTACTGCCACTATTACTTATGTGCTAATGCTACTATTACTATTACTTATGTGCTAATGTTACTACCACTATTACTTATGTGCTAATGCTACTACCACTATTACTTATGTTCAATGCTACTATTAATATTACTTATGTGCTAATGCTACTATTACTATTACTTATGTTGCTAATGTTACTATTACTATTACTTATGTGCTAATGCTACTATTACTATTACTTATGTGCTAATGCTACTATTACTATTACTTATGCTAATGCTACTATTACTATTACTTATGTGCTAATGCTACTATTACTATTACTTATGTGCTAATGTTACTACCTATTACTTATGTGCTAATGCTACTATTACTATTACTTATGTGCTAATGCTACTGCCTATTACTTATGTGCTGATGCTACTATTACTATTACTTATGTGCTAATGTTAATATCACGATTACTTATGTGCTAATGCTACTATCACTATTACTTATGTGCTAATGCTACTATTACTATTACTTATGTGCTAATGCTACTATTACTATTACTTATGTGCTAATGCTACTACTATTACTATTACTTATGTGCTAATGCTACTATTACTATTACTTATATTGCTAATGCTACTACTATTACTATTACTTATGTGCTAATGCTACTACTATTACTATTACTTATGTGCTAATGCTACTACTATTACTATTACTTATGTGCTAATGCTACTACTATTACTATTACTTATGTGCTAATGCTACTACTACTATTACTTATGTGCTAATGCTACTACTGCTATTACTTATGTGCTAATGCTACTACCACTATTACTTTAATACTAATGCTACTACTACTATTACTATATCTGATGACTACCACTATTACTGATGATGATAATGCTACTACTATTACTATTACTTATGTGTTAATGACTATTACTATTACTTATGTGCTAATGCTACTACTATTACTATTACTTATGCATTAATGCTACTACCACTATTACTTATGTGCTAATGCTACTACTTACTATTACTACTATGTGCTAATGCTACTACTGCTACTACTACTATGTGCTAATGCTACTATTACTATTACTACTATGTGCTAATGCTACTACTATTACTATTACTACTACTAATGCTACTACTATTACTATTACTTATGTGCTAATGCTACTATTACTATTACTTATGTGCTAATGCTACTACTACTACTATTACTATGTGCTAATGCTACTACTATTACTATTACTTACTGCTACTGCTACTACTATTACTATGCTAATTACTTACTGTGCTAATGCTACTACTATTACTATTACTATTATTACTACTAATGCTACTACCACTATTACTTATGTGCTGTTGCTGCTACTATTACTATTACTTGTGCTACTACTACTACTACTACTACTACTGCTACTACTACTACTACTATTACTTATGTGCTAATGCTACTACTATTACTATTAATTATGTAATAATAATGCTAATAATAATATTGCTTATGTGCTAATGCTACTACTGCTATTACTATTGCTAATAATACTAATAATAATTACTTATAATGCTAATGCTACTACTATTACTATTGCTTATAATGTTAATGCTACTACCACTAATAATTATAATGCTAATGCTGCTACTATTGCTATTAATAATAATAATTACTGCATTACTATTATTATGATAACGATTAATGCTACTACTGTTAATACTTATGTGCTAATGCTACTACTATTACTATTAATGCTATGTGCTAATAATACTACTGCTATTAATTATGTGCTAATGCTACTACCACTATTACTTATGTGCTAATGCTACTATTAATACTTATGTGCTATGCTACTACTATTGTATGTAATAATAATACTAATGCTAATATTACTTATGTGCTAATGAAAAAACAACTATTACTATGAAGCTAATGCTACTACTGCTATTACTTATGTGCTAATGCTACTATTACTATTACTTATGTGCTAATGCTACTATTGCTATTACTTATGTGCTAGAAGCTACTACTTCTATTACTTGTGTGCTAATGCTACTGCCACTATTGCTGCTATGTGCTAATGCTACTATTGCTATTACTTATGTGCTAATGCTACTACTATACTATTACTTATGTGCTAATGCTACTGCTACTAATACTTATGTGCTAATGCTACTACTATTACTATTACTATTGCTAATGCTACTATTACTATTACTTATGTGCTAATGCTACTACCACTATTACTTATGAAGCTAATGCTACTACTATTACTATTACTTATGTGCTAATGAACTACTATTACTATTACTTATGTGCTAATGCTACTACTATTACTATTACTTATGTGCTAATGCTACTACTATTACTATTACTTATGTTGCTAATGCTGCTACTATTACTATTACTTGTGTGCTAATGCTACTACCACTATTACTTATGTGCTAATGTTACTACTACCACTATTACTTGTATTGCTAATGCTACTACCACTATTGCTTATGTGCTAATGCTACTACCACTATTACTTATGTGCTAATGCTACTACTGCTATTACTTATGTGCTAATGCTAGCTTCTACTGCTATTACTTATGAAGCTAATGCTACTAGAAGTACTATTTATGTGCTAATGCTACTACCACTATTACTTATGTGCTAATGCTACTACTGCTATTACTTTAAGTGCTAATGCTACTACTGCTATTACTTAAGTGCTAATGTTACTACTACTAAGACGATGAAGAAGAAGAAGAAGACTATTACTTATGTGCTAATGCTTCTATTACTATTACTTATGTGAAATGAACTGCTGCTATTACTTATGTGCTAATGTTACTGCTACTAAGAAGAAGAAGAAATGCTAAGAAGACTATTACTTGTGTGAAGATGAACTACTATTACTAGAAGAAGATTTAGAACAATGAAGACTAAGACTATTAAGAAGAAGAAGAAGAAGACGACTAAGTTATTTATGTGCTAAGAAGAACTACTACTATTAGAAGAAGAAGAAGAAGAAGACTTTAAGAAGCTACTAATTCTAGAAACTTATGTGCTAATGCTGCTAGAATACTATTACTTATGTGCTAATGTTTCCTACTATTACTAAGAAAAGAAGAAGAAGAAGCTAAGAAGAAGAAGAAGAAGAAGAAGAAGACTGCTACTAAGAAGAAGTGAAGAAGAAGAAGAAGAAGAAGACTGCTAAGTACTAGACCCACTTGCCCATGAAGAAGAAGAAGAAGAAGAACTATTACTTATGTGCTAATGCTACTACCACTGTTACTTATGTGCTAATGAAGAACTAGAACTATTACTTATGTGCTAATGAAGAATTACTATTACTTATGTGCTAATGTTGCTACTACTATTACTTATGTGAAAAAGCTGCAACTATTAGCTATTGCTTGTATGTAACTAATAAAAAATACTATTACAATTACTTATGTGCAACAGCAACTACTATTACAAAAACAGGAACATGTGCTAATGCTACTAGAACTAGAACTTATTGCAAGAGAAAAGACTATTAAAACTAAGACGAACTATTACTTGTGTGCCAATAATAAGCTACTATTGACTATTATTATGTGCTAATGCACTATTGCTATTACTTATGTGCTAATGCTACTACCACTATCTGCTGTATGTGCTAATGCTACTGCTGTCTATTACTATTGCTTGTATTGCTAATGCTGCTACCACTGTTACTTATGTGCTAATGCTGCTGCTACTACTATTGCTTTATTAGCTAATGCTACTCTCCACTATTACTTGTATTGCTAATGTACTGCTACTATTACTATTACTTATGTGCTAATGTTACTACCACTATTACTTATGTTCACAATGTTACTACTATCCCTCCCTCCTCCTCCTAATGCTACTACCGCTATTGCTTATGTTAGCACAATGTTGCTACTATTACTATTACTTATGTGCTAATGCTTACTTCTATTACTATTACTTATATTAACTGCTACTACTACTATTGCTTCGATTAGCTAATGCTACTACTATTACTATTACTTATGTTGCTAATGCTACTACCACTATTAGCATGTGCTAATGCTGCTACCACTATTGCTTATGTTAACAATGCTGCTACTATTACTATTACTTATGTGCTAATGTTACTACTATTACTATTGCTTATTGTTAACAATGCTACTACTATCTATTATTTATCTATCTAATGCTATCTACCTATTACTATTGCTTATGTCTAATGCTATTTATCTATTACTATTATTTATGTGCTAATGCTACTACTATTACTATTATTCATTCATGTGCTAATGCTACTGCTATTGCTTATATGTGCTAATGCTACTACCACTATTGCTTTGTGCTAATGCTGCTACTTTATCTATTATCTTACCTGTGCTAATCTGCTATATTGCTATTACTTATTGTCCTAATGCTACTTTACTATTACTTATGTGCTAATGCTATCTTCTGTTGCTATTGCTTGTGTTAGCTATAACTGCTACCATTATTGCTTGTGTTAATGCTACTGCCACTGCTACTTATGTGCTATTGCTTATTGCTTGTATATATATGCAATGCTGCTGCTATTGCTATTGCTTGTATGTCTAAATGCTGCTGCTATTGCTATTCTTATTGCATCCATTTACTGCTATTGCTATTGCTTGTCCATCTGATCTGTCTGCTATTTATCTGTATTGCTAATGTTGCTACTATGCTATTGCTTTATGTGCTGTTTACCTGCTATTGCTATGCTATCTGCTTCTATCTATCGTATTGCTTACATCTATCTGCTACTATGTGCTTTGGTAATGCTACTATCTATCTATCTATTACTTATGTGCTAATGCTACTACTATTACTATTACTTATGTGCTAATGCTACTACTGCTTGTACTTATGTGCTAATGCACTATCTATCACTATTTATTTATGTGCTAATGCTACTATGACTATTCCGTGTTCTAATGCTACTAATTAAACTAATTGGTGAATACTGCTACCACTATTATTAGAGAAATATACTACTAATACAAACATGTTGCTAATGATACTAAGTACTATTACTAGATGGATAATGTACTACGATACTATTGCGCGGGTGCTGGAACGGCTGGCCTACTAATACCAACTTTGTTAATAATAAGACTGTTAGATATGGCGGGTTAGAAGAATGCTAATGATACCACAATGACGGGGAAACAATAAAGTTTACATTGCTGCTAACTATCACTTTTTGCTAATGACTATTTGCTAAGAAAAATGTGCTAATGTTGACTACTGCCACTATTACTTATTGCTAATGCTACTACTATTACTATCAACGGAGTGCTAATGCTACAACTATCGACCAACTTATGCTATCTAACCTACTACTGTTGCACCCCGGAGGAGCTATTGCTGCCACTGGAGACCTGTTCTGTGTGTGGCTAAGTGCACAATGCTTTTCCAAGAATACTTGTGTTGGGTAGGACTGCTGCAAGCCATCTCCATCTTTGTCAGCTTTGCAGTCCAATGCTCACCTACTGTTCCATGTTGTTTACTGCGAGCTGTGTGACATTTAAAAGATTGCTTCATAATGCTAGGGCACTCGACTATCAGCATGTGCTAATGCTACTACCACTGTACTTGTGCTACTGACTGATGCTACTGTCACCATCATCATGCCTAATGCTACAACTATTCTATTTTAAAACTAATCTGCTGCTAGCTAAACATTATCACAATGCTACTACCAACATCATTGTAAATGCTGCTAATCACTATTAACTGAGGATGATGAAGATGACTGCCATTGATGCTTGATGATGATAATGTTGATGCTGATTGCTTGTGTTATAATGATAAATGCTGCTACCACTATAACTTAATGTGCTAATACTACTACTACCTACTATTACTACTGCTAATACTACTACTACTATTACTTATTACTAATGCTACTACTATTACTATTACTTTATGTGCTAATGTACTACTACTACTACTACTATGTGCTAATGCTACTACTACTACTGCTACTGCTACTAATGCTACTACTACCACTATTACTTATGTGCTAATACTACTACTGCTATTCATATGTGCTAATGCTACTACTTCTATTACTTATGTGCTAATGCTACTACTACTATTACTTATGTGCTAATGCTACTACCACTATTACTTATGTGCTAATGCTACTGTTACTATTACTTATGTGCTAATGCTACTATCACTATTAGCAATATTGCACAATGCTACTACTACCACTCTTACTTACTATATTGCTAATGCTACTATCACTATTACTTATTGCTAATGCTACTACCACTATTACTTGTATTGCCTAATGCTACTACCATTATTACTTATTGTATTGCTGCTACTATTACTTATGTGCTAATGCTACTACCACTATTACTTATGTGCTAATGCTACTACCACTATTACTTATGTGCTAATGCTACTACCACTATTACTTATGTGCTAATGCTACTACTACACTATTACTTATGTGCTAATGCTACTATTACTATTACTTATGTGCTAATGCTACTACCACTATTACTTATGTGCTAATGCTACTACCACTATTACTTATGTGCTAATGCTACTACTGCTATTACTTATGTGCTAATGCTACTATTACTATTACTTATGTGCTAATGCTACTACCACTATTACTTATGTGCTAATGCTACTACCACTATTACTTATGTGCTAATGCTACTACTACCACTATTACTTATGTGCTAATGCTACTACTACTATTACTTATGTGCTAATGCTACTACCACTATTACTTATGTGCTAATGCTACTACCACTATTACTTATGTGCTAATGTTACTACTATTACTTATGTGCTAATGCTACTACCACTATTACTTATGTGCTAATGCTACTACCACTATTACTTATGTGCTAATGCTACTACCACTATTACTTATGTGCTAATGCTACTACTATTACTATTACTTATGTGCTAATGCTACTACTATTACTATTACTTATGTGCTAATGCTACTACCACTATTACTTATGTGCTAATGCTACTACCACTATTACTTATGTGCTAATGCTACTACCACTATTACTTATGTGCTAATGCTACTACTATACTATTACTTATGTGCTAATGCTACTACTACCACTATTACTTATGTGCTAATGCTACTACCACTATTACTTATGTGCTAATGCTACTACTATTACTATTACTTATGTGCTAATGCTACTACTATTACTATTACTTATGTGCTAATGCTACTACCACTATTACTTATGTGCTAATGCTACTACTATTACTATTACTTATGTGCTAATGCTACTACCACTATTACTTATGTGCTAATGCTACTACTTACTATTACTTATGT